>BQNB010062919.1:1835-35891 GCA_026074375.1 Tanacetum coccineum
TATGATACGTAATGGAATGGAATGAAACAAAATTTTATTCTCGCGAAAAAGTAGTACTTAATATAATACATAGAGATTACATTGATGAATACTGGAAAATTATGGGTTGTTATAGTTTTATACGTTTTTATATGTTTTTAGACGTTTTCATCCGTTTTTATACGTTTTTGTTGATTTTTATACGTTTTCGTACATTGCTATATGTTTTCGTTCGTTTTTAACGTTTCGTCCGTTGTTATACGTTTTCGTCTGTTTTATACGTTTTTGTCCGTCTTTATACGTTTTTGTTTGCTTTTGTACGTTTTCAACCATTTTATACGTATTTGTCCGTTTTTTACGTTTCGCTCGTTTTTATACGTTTTCGTTCATTTTTATACGTATTTCTCCGTCTTTGTACGTTTTCGGCCGTTTTTGTATGTTTAGGGTAAAAGCAAAAGATGTTCTATGTACTAACTGAAGTGATTTATTTTTATACGTTTTTTACGTATTTGTACATTTTTCAACATTTTATACATTTTTGTACGTTTTTTGTCCGTTTTATACGTTTTTTTTTCTGTTTTTAGACGTTTTATCTGTTTTTATACGTTTTCGTCGGTTTTTATACGTTTTCGTACATTGTTATATGTTTTCGTCTGTTTTTTACGTTTCGTCCGTTGTTATACGTTTTCGTCTGTTTTTATACGTTTTCGTCTGTTTTTATACGTTTTCGTCCATTTTTATACGTTTTCGTCCATCTTTATACGTTTTCATTTGCTTTTGTACGTTTTCAACCGTTTTTATACGTCTTTGTCCGTTTTTTACGTTTCGCTCGTTTTTATACGTTTTTGTCCGTTTTATACGCATTTCTCCGTCTTTGTACGTTTTCGTCCGTTTTTGTACGTTTTCGTCCGTTTTTGTAAGTTTTCGTCCATTTTACACGTATCTGTCCGTTTTTTTGCGTTTTTGTTCGTTTTCGTGCATTTTTATACGGTTGTCTGTTTTTCTATGTTTTCGTCCGTTTTTATAGGTTTTCTCCGTTTTTTGTACGTTTTCGTCCGTGAAGAATTTTGTTTTTCACATAATCAAGCACACATTTGAAATAGAAGAAGAGAAGAGGAGAAAGAGAATGTTGGAGAGTGTTTGGATAATATCGTTGTTGCACACAATAAAACACACACTTCACACTCACATCCACACCCTCTCTATGTGTAGAGAGGGCCTTATATAGTCCTTTAGTGTCGGCCTTGGGCCTTCTTATGGACTTTCATAGGCCGAGCCTTGGACTATTACAATACTTATAGTAACCAACTAGCCTATTTGACTAACTATTACACGCTTGATGTTGTCTAACTATTACAAGGCTCATGAGATCGATACTGATAGTCACTTCACTAAAAGTGTATTCCTAACAATCTCCCCCTAAGGGACGATCGTTGAGATCTCATAAATGATCAGCACTTTCTGAATTCGTAGCAATCTCCCCTAAGGGGTGATCATTGAGATCTCTCTTTGTGACTTTGATCTTTGATATTTGATGCTTCACGTCTTGATCTTGAGTCTTTCTCGTGTAATAGTTATGCTAGCTCCGTTTGTTCCAATCATGCTCTTGTGATCTTGATCTTTTCTTTGTCTTTATCTTTGTCTTTTAACTTTGCCTTTGAGATCTTTCATCATTACTTGATCATCTTTGTAATACTTTGCCTTCTTGTGATCTTGTAACCTTCGGACCGGCATGCTCATATCTTTCTTTATCTTAAAAGCTTGAATAAAACATCTTCTTGAAGTTCTTTAACTTTAACACTTTGTCACTTCAAGAAGGACGTGCGGTATCAGAGTAGCGGAAGTCTTTTGAAACATGTTCTTGAGCTTTCATAATGTCTTTCTATATGTCGATCTGGTATGAGAATGTGGCTATAAATCTGACTCGTCATCGGTTAACTGTTGCCGCCGTCAGGAAACCTGCATGAATGGGTTAGTGATAAACAACATATATGGACAAAAGTAACTTTGTCACTTTGTCGAATACGGTTGCAATAACCACGGTTCCCTGTTAATCAGTATAAATACTGCATGTGATCATGTAGAATTCAAAAGAATCTCCTTGACAGGGTTTCACAGCTGCACTAGCCATTCTCATTACTGGAGCGTCTCAAAGTAGACAACACGGTATGAGTGAACCAGTGAGTTACTGTCTCACTGATTGAATCAAAAATTGATTTGTAAATCAATCAATATGTCACTTGCTAAAGTGGTTTTGCAACACATCGAGAGTTTTATGCATTTCAAAATTCGTCAACCGTCAATTCATAGTCTGGACCGAATCGATATCTAGTGTCACAAGTTTGATCCATATAGGATCTCACAAGTCACCTACCACAGAGCTTGTTTGATGTTGGCTTTGGAAGGATTTCCATCGTCATTGTAAATACTAAAGTATCACTCTGATGTTCTGGCAATATCACAAGGATAATGCGTAGGACTCTTAAGATATTACTTGTTTTCATAGTGTATGAAAAACAAGTATATTGGAGTAGTGTCCTAATGAGATGTATTGATGATCTCTTAATGGCTCTAGACTCGATAGTGCATTTTGGTTTTAGTAATCGAAGGTTGGAGCAGACTGCCACCTTTTCAATACCAACTAACTCGGAGTGAGAAAGTCGATATAAATGTGTTTAATCTCCGTAAGAAATGAACCAAGTATCTTTTAAGAGACCTTGAGTGGCTGGTGAGGGTTGTGCATTGCATCACTGGGTCCATGATGACTATCTTCAATACCAAATATCATCTTTGTGATATTTGATAGATTATGTATTGACTCGGTTTCTGCCTAGAGTGTAAGGAGGGCTTCTTTCTTTTCACCCTTTATCTTTAAATTTCTTTTTCATTCTTCAACCCCTTCAATGTTTACCAAGACGTCATTGCTATCATCATGTTGTGATTGTTCCGGTGATAACTCATGCCTTATTCCACATTTTTCCCATATTCTCATTCAACTCCATCTTTCCTAAGGATTTCTAATTCGATCTAATGGAATGTCCTTGGGTAGATCCCTCCGGTTCTGGTTGGATCATCGGACTCGTACCTAACCCTAACCACCCTATGACTTCATCGCCGTTGTGAATTAGTAGGTTGTTGGGTATAGTGATCAGAACCATAAAACCATTTGAAAATCTTTCAAAGTTTTTGATATAAATCAAAACATTTGACACTTTGAAAGTTTATTTCTTTTAAAATGCTCCCCCTACACATGTGCATCGATATTCAAAATTGTTTCGCACATGTAGGAAAGAGTTACGCACTTGAGTCAAAGACGATCACATTTTAATCCAATTTTCACCCCCTAAAAATAGCATACCATATGATGTATTTGATATCAATGGAATAAAATGGCTATTTGAGAATTTTGAAAGCACATGGGAGAAAAATAGTTATTGCATGATTATAATTGGAACGTTATTGCATGATTAATATTGCAACATTTTCTCTTCGCTCCTCATCAATTAATAAGGGATGGAAATAGTGTCGAGTACACAATTTTTGAAAGATTTTGAATTTATTGAAAAATTCTTGAGAAAAATTATACTCAGACACTAAATGTTTTGGACACATAAAATTTTGACTTTTATGAGATGTATCCAACAACATTAAAAGTATTTGGTTTTAAAAGCTCCCCCCTCAAAAATAGATATCAGTCAAAGGATTTAGTGAGGACGAGGAGTGTTGAACACACAATAAACTCTTGAAAAATTGTGTTCAACAATTTAGAAACCATTTTCTTGAGCTATAAGACATTGAATGTCTTTGAATTGACGCTTTGTGTCAGCTCAAGTCTGAGAAGTTGTTATCTTCTCGTTGTGAGGATACATGTACATAAATGTACACTTTCCTTGAGTCCTAAGCAGAAATACTTAGAAGTCAAAGTTTTGAGCAAACTTTTAATTTTTTTGCAAAGTATGCCCGACAACAAGATTTCTCTTCTTTTGAAGGTAAAGCGCACTGAAGCATACACTTTTCTTTTATTTGAAAACTGAGTTATGCACTGAAATGTACACAAGTCATTTTAATGAGCAAAATTTTGAAAGATTTTAAAAATCCTTTTGAAAAATTTTGAATAAATTTTGCTAAAAAACAAGAAGATTTCTCTTCTTTTCTTAAGATAAGTGCACTGACACACGTACACTTTCTTTTCTTTGAAAACACGAGTCTCAAACTGAAATATATGACAGCCATTGACTTAAGCTGAAAAACTTTAAATGTTTTGATTGAACAGCTCAAGACCAAAAAGATTTCTCTTTTCGTTGTTAAGGATAAACGCACTAAAGCGTACATTTTCCTTTTCTTTGAAGACCGGGTTGTTATCTGACATTTAATAACAAACCATTGACTTGAGCTACAAAACTTTGAATGTTTTGGTTGAATAGCTCAAGACCCGAAAAGGATTGGCCTTCTCGTTGTTAGGATAAGTTAGCTTTATAGATAAACTTTCCTTTCTTTGAAGTCCGGGTTATGTACTGATTTGCATGTAAGCCATTTACTTTAGCTACAAAACTTTGAATGTTTTATATAATTAGCTCAAGACCGAAAAGATTTCTCTTTTCGTTGTTAAGGATAAATATACTGAAGCATATATTTTCCTTTAATTTGAAGCACGGGTGTTGACCTGATTTAGCCAACAGCCATTTAGACATCATATTAGACCAAAACCTTTGGAACCTAATTAAGCATGGTGCCAACGGGATTACCAAATTTTAAAAACCATTTGAATGTTGTGTCAATTTAATGCAAAGAAGCTGAATTCCAACGTGGACTAGAAACCGGTGTTTCATTTGGAAATAATGTTCGTGGAATTAATGGAGATTTAAATTTCCTTTTGTTTTTCCATTTATTATGAAAACTTGAATTTTCTTGTGGAGTTTTAAATCTTGACGAAGAAGAAGATTTTCATCTATTGTTGAAAGCCGGTGTTTCATTTTGAGAATTTATTTTTGAAATGAATAGAAATCTTCTATTGTTTGGAATTTTCAAAACGTACTCATTCTTGTTTGGCAATGTGACACCCCGCCAAGGCATCATCACAACACATTGATGTCAACAATAGAGAATGTCTAAAATGCATTATATTAAAAACAAAGTGTTATGACGATACCTAACACAAGAGCGGGTTTGTATTGAGGTTAATCGCACACACAATACATAGACATATAAAATAAATCCAAACTAAACAGCACAATAAATCAAAATATCTGAAGTATGAAAATATGAAATGAAGACTCCAGAAAAGAAGACTCCATAATGCAATTCCTAAGGTCTCGCTAGCCATGCAGCTTAACTTCCTTATCTTTACTAGGCTCACCTGAAAATGATACTTTAAAACGTCAACATAATGTTGGTGAGATTCATAGGTTTAATATGAATACTTACTCTTGCTACGAATCATAAACATTAGGACATACAAGAATATTATACACAAATGTAAGCAATTAAATCATCACACAATCAATTACACATTCGGGCTTAGATTAGCACTGGCACTGCAAGCAACCAAGCTCACCCAAAATGTATCACATAGCATGAGGTAGGCGTACCCCTCCGATCCATCATGGGTAGGCGTACCCCTTCGATCCATCATGCATACACATAAGCCATATAATACCAAGTAATGTCCAAAACCAAGTAAAATAATTATTCGCAGCAATTAAAACATTTCAAAACCATCTAGTATCATTTTTACCCTAAGAAAAGATAGAAAAAGGGGCTATGAATACTCACCTCAAACTTCACAAATGCGCACATGAATCAGCAAAGAATCTACACAACAAGGTTAACAGGTTACTCATGATCAAGGCTTTATGGCCCGAAATCATGTAACCTTTTAATTGATGGATTCTAAGGTCTATAATACACCTATAGACATCCTACTATGATTCTCATACTTTATTTGAATCTGACACACTTTTATCCCCATATTTAATTTCTCAGGTTATGGTAGAATTTTATAGTAATTTCACAATCACTAATAAAATACTAAACGACCCAATTGGACTTCCATATTACATTCACAACATCATCAATGAGTTGTGTAACTACTGTAATTTTTAGAAAAAAAATAATAATAAGTCTAACTATTTTTAAAAATTCCAACTTCACAAAGTGTCCAGATTCGGATCTGATTTGCACACCAAAAAGTTTGAACTTATTAAGCAACTTAGACTCATGGGAAAAATCTATAAAAATTCCAGAAATTAATAGACATCTAGAACTTACTTTAGTTTGAATTTCATTAATTAAAAAGATGTTTTGATATGGTTTTTGACCTCACAAACACAACCCAAAATCTGACCCTAAAACTCATATTCGACAATGAATCTTGTAAAATTATTTTGACTAACTTCCACTCACTTTTAATTTAGTAAACCACCCCAGGAAAGTAAACTCTTTGTAGATAATTTTAGGCTCAAGAAAATCGATAAAAGCTATTCGTATGACCGATTTATGACTCTCGCAAGATGACGTAAAAATCTGCCCAGTTTTTAATTCCGAATTTACAACAATTAAACCTAATTAAACCCACCCATACGCTAATCAGTATCCCTAAAAAGATTTTTGATGATCAAAACATCTTATTTACAGAATATTTACAAAACCTTAATCCAGCAATTCAATTGTTACATAATTAAAACAATGATTAAAACATAAACTTGATTACTAGATTAAGGATTAAACAAATTTAAATTTTATAAAAGAAAATCAAACCTTTGATCTTGAGAGCTTAAAAAAACTTCAATGGAGGCTAGGGTTATGGTTTTTGGGTTGACACGGAGAATAAGGAAAGAAAAAAAATACTGATTATGTTTTATAAAATACCCAATTGGTTTCCTTATTAAACTTGGACTTTATTTTATTTTTTTCCTTTTCTTTTGAACCGGTCCAAACAAAGCCCAAAATACCTTTTTATTCTTTTTTTCGTTTATATATATATATATATATATATATATATATATATTACAAAAACTATATACTACGCATTTATTTGAAATCCTTTAAATTATTACACATAAACTTAAATAGAAAATATTTATACTACTCATTAATTTTGTCAATTATTAATCTCACACACTAACTTGCTAAATTATTATTTTTCCCAACTCACTAGTTGGAGAACTAGTTGGAGAACTAGTTTGGAGAACTAGTTGAAGAACTAGTTTGGAGAACTAGTTCCTCAAAAGCTATAATCGCCAAACGCACTAAAATTTCAAAATCATCATCACATTCAAATGAAATGACTAAATCATTCATTTTTACCATTCACCAACCCATATAATAACACATATACCAAATCACATATATCACCAAATTGACTTACGCATATAAATTAAAATACATAAAGCTAGGCAAGTTATCTTTAACGGTTAAACTAACCTCGTTTAATCACGGTTGTCACAGTCTCCCCTTCTTATGGAAATTTCATCTCAAAATTTAACCAGTACTTTCATCAACACAACCAACAAACAAATTCAGATACTTAGTCTTCATAAAATTCTCACGTTCCCAAGTAAAATCAGGTCCACGCTTAGAGTTTTAACGAATCTTAATAATTGGAATCCTACTACGCTTTAGCCTTTTAACTTCACGATCCTTAATTTCTATAGGTTCTTCAACAAAGCGAAGGGTTTTGTCTATCTTAATCTCCTCAAATGGCACATGCAGACTTGCATCCACCAAACACTTCTTCAAATTTGACACATGAAATGTATCATGTACATTACTCAACTCCTGGGGCAATCTTAAGCGATAAGCTACATGACCTATTCTTTCAAGAATCTCAAATGATCCTACATATATCGGAGCTAATTTACCTTTTTTCTCGACATGTACCACGCCCTTCCAAGGCGACACTTTTTGATCACCCGTTTTAAATTCTAACAGCTTTCGTCTATTATCAGCATAGCTCTTTTGCCGATCTCTAGCTGCCTTGAGTCTCTCCTTAATTAACACCACTTTATCGGTAGTTTCTTGCACCATTTCCAGACCAATCAATCGAGTCTCTCCGACTTCAGCCCAAAGGACAGGTGACATGCACTTCCTTCAATACAATGCTTCAAATGGAGTACGTCGAATACTCGAATGATAACTATTATTATAGGAAAACTCAGCTAAAGGTAGATGGGTATCCCAACTACCACCAAAATCGATCACACATGCTGTCAACATATCCTACAACGTCTGAATAGTACGCTCACTTTGTCCATCCGTTTGAGGGTGATATGCCGTACTTATATCCGACCGCGTTCCTAAGGCTTTCTTCAATGCTTGCCAAAATCGCGACGTGAATCATCCATCTTGATCAGAAATAATCGACACTAGTACTCCATGCCTTGCTACAGTCTCATCGATGTAGATTCTCGACAATCTCTCCATATTATAGTCTTCATGTATAGCCAGAAAATGAGTTGGCTTGGTCAATCTGTCGACTATTACCCAAATCGTGTCATGCCTACCACTCGACCTCGGCAACTTAGTGATAAAATCAATAGTGATTTTGTCCTATTTCCACTCAGGTATCTCTGGCTGTTGTAATAAACCCGATGGTCTCTGATGTTCAGCCTTTACTTTTAAGCAAGTCAAACACTTACTAACATATGTAGATATATTCTTCTTTATACCTGGCCACCAATACACATATCTTAAATCATAATACATCTTATCCACTCCCAGATGAATAAAGTATCTCATAGCATGCATCTCATCCATGATTATGGTCCTTACATCACCTATCAAAGTAACCCATATTCTATCCATAAAGTATAAACCTCCATCTTCCTTCTTTTCCATTTGTTGATCCAAGCCATGTAGCATTTTGGCTTGCGCGTTCTATTCCTTAGTCACCTCATTTTGAGCAGCCAAAAACTTTCCTCGAATGCTAGACTGAATTGTCATAGACAATGCTCGCACTCGCTTTGGTTTCACTATTTCCTTCCTACTCAATGCGTCAGCTACTACATTCGCCTTACCTTGATGGTAGCGAATCTCACAATCTTAATCACTGAACAATTTAATCCATCTTCTTTGATGCATATTTAACTCTTTCTGGTCGAATATATGCTGAAGACTCTTATGATCCGTATAGATAACACTTTTCGTCCCGTACAAGTAATGTCTCCAAATCTTAAGAGCAAAAACTACTGCACCCAACTCTAAATCATGCGTGGTGTAGTTCTTCTCGTGAATCTTCAATTGTCGCAATGCATGCGCAATCACCTTGCCTCTTTGCATGAGCACGCATCCTAATCCTTGATTTGACGCATCACAGTAGACTACAAAATCTTCTACTTCGTTTGGCAATGATAATATTGGTGCATTACACAAACTGTCCTTAAAAGTATGAAATATTCCTCTTATTCCATGCCCCACTCATACTTCTGATTCTTCTGTGTCAGTGCAGTGAGAGGTTTAGCAATCTGGGAAAAATTTGTAATAAAACGTCAATAGTAACCTGCCAATCCCAGAAATGACCGAATCTCTGACAGTGTCTTTAAAGCTCTCTAATTTTTCACTGCTTTAATCTTACTTGGGTCAACATAAATACCATTGCTATTAACCACATGCCCGAGAAAATGTACTTCTTGTAACAAAAAATCACACTTATCAAACTTGACAAACAACTTCTCCTTCTTGAGTAGTTCCAACAGTAACTTCTGATGAGCCTCATGATCCTCCTTAGACTTCGAGTATATCAAGATATCATCAATGAACACAATGAAAAACTTATCTAGATACGGCTTGCACACCCGATTCATTAAGTCGATGAAAACCGCTGGTGCATTGGTTAACCCAAAAGGCATAACCGTAAACTCAAGGTGTCCATAATGCATTCTAAATGCCATTTTTGAAATGTCTTCTTCATGCACTCTTAGTTGATGATAACCAGATCAGAGATCTATCTTAGAGAAATAACGCAAACCTGGTAACTAGTTGAACAAGTAGTCGATCTTGGGGAGAGGATAACATTTCTTAATAGTCAACTTATTCAATTCCCAATTGTCTTTGCACATTCAGAACAAACCATATTTCTTCTCGACAAAAAACATGGGTGCTCCCTATGGAGAGTGACTTGGTCAAATAAAACGTATATCGAACGAATTCAAAGGGTTACGAGTTATCTAATAAGGTATCAAACGAATATCGAGTTAATGGCTAGAGAACATGTTAGGAATATGAAAGTATCGGTCACTTCTATAAATATCATAAGATAGGCTCGCAATATAGTTTTTGGAACCTTAATAAGGTAGAAAGGCCTAATGCCCATGGTAAGACCATTATGGGTCCATAGCCCGCCAATGCTAGGCATATAAGTACCCATCTCCACACTTTGGAGAGAGTTGGTTATTCACTTTTCCATTTCACATAATTTAATATTCTCTCTTTTCCTTTCTCTTTCTAAAAGTGTTCATCCCTCATTTCTCTCTCTAGTTCTTTGCTTATTTGATTGTGAGTTAGATAGTTCATATATTCTACAATTGGTATCAAGATCCATGGGGTGATTTAGCTTGGTTTTGTATGCGTTTTATTTCTTATTTTAGTCGTGTATTTGGTTCGAACACTCTACAAAATATTTCATCTTTTGTGTGTTCTAATACCATAAAGATTAGTACTTTTTTGTTTATCTATCTTAGTATAAGCTAGGTTTAAAAGCAAAACTTTGAAAACATAAAAAATCCTCATCTTTTTAAGTTTTTTTTGGTTCAAATTAGTTTTATGTCCAAAACCTTGATCCGGAAAATTTTGTGTTAAAAATCTTAAAGTTTGTGTTTTTATGCTTATACTAGGGTTGGAATAGCTAGTTGTACAAGAAAATTTCAGTAAAAACATCACAAATTATGTCTTTAAGTGATTTGAAGTTTTTGAAGATGGCTTTTTACACACACTATTTTTATTCGGCGATTTATACGTGTTGAATTCAGTAATTTATACGTTGTTGAATTCGGCAATTTATACGTGTTTGTATTCGGCGATTTATACGTGTTTAGATTCGACAATTTATACATGTGTATATCTGGCGATATATACGTGTGTGAATCCGGCGATTTATACGTCTCCAATTTCGGTGATTTATACATCCTTGGTTTCAGCGATTTATACATCACCTTATACGGCGATTTATACGTTTCATCTGAATCCGGCGATTTATACATCACATAGACAACGATTTATACATAGTATTTAATTCGGTGATTTATACATAGTATTTAATCCGGCGATTTATACCTGTTTTCAACCGGCGATTTATACATTTCTCTTAGGGTGATTTATACATTACACTTGGGTGATTTATAAACTTACCTTTGGAGATTTATACCATATTGCCTTGGAGATTTATACGGTTTTTCTGTGATTTATACAATCTCGTGAAGTATTCAAATATTTTCTCGGTTTTATCAAGAATTTTAAAATCCCGTATAATCTTAAGACTCATTCACTTAAAACAAACAAAAATTTAACACAACAACCTCTAATCATTGAACGATCAAAAAGTTATCTATTATCATTCAATCAATCAATTCAAAATGAAAACTTTAGCAGAATTTATGATCATTGCCGGTGCGGACAACTGTCCACCCATGTTGGAGAAATATTTGTATGACTCTTGGAAAAGTCATATGGAACATTACATGGAGAAAAAGGAGAATGGGAGAATGATACTTAGCTCAGTTCAAAATGGTCCACTTATATGGCCAACTGTTACTAAAGAGGATGGTACCACTAGAACAAAGACTTATGTTGAACTTTCTGCTACTGAAAAGATTCAAGCTGATTGCGATTGCAAAGCTACCAATATTGTTCTTCAAGGTCTTCCACCGGATGTCTATGCTATTGTTAATCATCATAAAGTTGCAAAAGAGATTTGGGACAGAGTTAAGCTTCTGATGCAAGGAACGAAATTGTTATTACAAGAAAAGGAATGCAAATTATATGATGAGTTTGATAAGTTTATTTTTTTGAAGGGTGAAACACGGTATCAGTACTACTGGAGATTTGCTCAACTCATCAACAACATGAATGTTATCAATATGTCAATGAGAGCAGTTCAAGTAAATACAAAGTTTCTGAATAGTCTTCCACTAGAATGGAGTAAGTTTGTTACGGATGTGAAGTTGGAAAGATATTCGCATACTACAAACTATGATCAATTGTATTCATACCTCGAACAACATGAGATACATGCAAATGAAACTCGCTTGATGCGTGAACAATACCAAGATCCTCTTGCATTTGTTGCTAACTACAATCAACCATCGCCTCAACTTACCAACTATCACTCTTAATATAATCCTTCACACTTTCCTCAACAAAGAAATAACATGATTTCACAAGTGTAACCTTTGCCCTTTTTGTGTTTTGAATATTTCATTTATAGTCCTTTGACTGTTTGACTTTTGTCAGATTATTCAGATATTGTACCATGTTGACAGTGGTGATTTTATGAGAATTATGGTGATTTATGGGTAATTGTTTAATAATCCATTTTGGAAGGTATTATTGTGTTATTTGTATTCCGGGTGGTTTGACCCATGAATGTTGAGAAATGCCAAAAAATAAGTCCGGCACGTCCGTTAATGTCCAAATAAGGGTTTAAAGTGAAAATATGTCTTGTAAATACTCTAGGTTAATGGAAAAGTATTTTTAAGGTGAATAAAAATGCTAATTAACTTTGGGGTAAATTTTACGGTTGAGTTTTACGAGCTTTTAAGTGACCCCGACACTAAAAGAAGAACCCGAAACCCCTAGGATGCCATACACGGTTCAAAACAAGGGAGAGACAAGGAGGCATGATTTTAGCTCCTTTGTCTAACCATTGTACACTTATATTCCATTAACTAGAAAGTTTCCATTCATTCTATTTCATTTCAAAAAAAAAAAACACACACACAAGTGTGTGTGCTTGTGCGTCCGACCTAAGCCACCAACAAAAACACATAAATTTTCTAACTTTGATCGAGAATGTGATATTTCGGGTTGATACGAGTATTTGGGTATTCATTTAAACAACGTTTGGGTTGTTCGGTTCGTGTTGAAATCTACATTTTTGATAATTTTCTTGTAAGTTTTCAAATTTAAATTTCGTTTGTCCTTTTGGGTTTATTTTGATGCATAGATGTTAGTTGTACAAGTTGATCGTCGTGAAAATCTATTTTTGGAAACGAAATGATTAAAATGGGTGTGTTTGGTTCGTCCTATAAAAAAAGAAAAAATGGGGTTTTTGTAGTTTTAATGTTTTGGTCGTGATGGTTGAATAATATATGTTGCTAGATAACTTATTTTTGATAGTAGCTTGTATAGCTTATGCGAGCTTATTTTTAAGCTAGTTCTTGGCTTAATTTGGGCTTATATGCCATGTGATTTTCCCAAAATCACTAGGAAAGTGATTTTGACTATTTTGTGATATGGCGTAGGCTTATGGTAGTAACCAAATGCGATACATAGCTTATTAGCTTATTTTCAAGTTTAATATACATATTTTGGAGCTTATGGACTCACGACCCAATAAGTCTATTTAAGCCATGACTTAGTGGGAGGGCTTATTGTGGTCTGAATTATTTTCTACTTATTGGTATAAGCTTATGTATGTAAATGGACCTTGGTTTTGGACTTGAATCGTATTTTGGACTTATAAATATCTTAATGGACCCTTATTGGGCCTTAAAGCCCAATAAGAGATATTTAGTCGTTATAAGAGTTTTGACGGACTTATGAATGTGAAAATATATTTACGAAGTGATATTGAACGATATTTTAGGAAAAACATTTTAGTAAACGTTAAAGATTGAGATTTTAGAATTTTATCAAAAAGTGTCGAATTGGTAAAAAGTGTTGAAAATAAGGTTTGAAACCTTAGAAAATGTTGTATGAACGTACGGGTCATGTCAAAATTTCGTAAAAAGTTTATACTTAGAAATTTTACCTAAAAACATGATTTTTGAATTTTAAATAATAAAATATTATTTAATTATTTATATTTATTTAATAAATTCACTAAAAGACAAAAAATATAAATTTTCTCGAAACTTCTCAAATATGTTTATTATGAGTAAGCATTTCATTTTCAACTCTAATATGATTATTTTTACGGTGACTAAGGTTATCGAATAGACTTATCGAGATATATTTATAATGATTAATTATAAATATTTACTTATATTACTTATCTATTTTCGTTAATAGTATAACTAAGTATTATTGAGTAATGGGATTGATATGATTGTTGGGATATGTCGTGAACCATCACACCACTAAATTGTTATGAGTAATGGTACAACGTGTCTAAACTCTATGCATCAAACGTGAAGATTGTTTTGGAAATGGATGATTAAATTAGGACATTAACTGGACTAGGTCGTGTGCGGGCGTCGTTGCATTTGCTTGTGTGATTGAGATTTGGTTGCTAAAGACTTGCTTGAGGTGAGTTCTCGTAGCTCTATTTTCTATTGTTTTTTCGTTGGGGGAAAATGATACTCAAATGTGTTTTGAAATGTTTTGAATTGAACTGTGCGAAATGTGGTTTTGTTTTTGGGACAAGATACGTGCTTATGACTGCTATGTGAATATTATGTGTTGCATGATTGTTTGGATCGGAGGGGTACGCCTATCCCAGTATTTGTATGATTGTTTGGATCGGATGGGTACGCCTACCCAGTATTTGTGTGATTATTAGAGCGGATGGGTACGCCTACCCTAGTTTGTGTGTGGTCCTGCCCTAATTTAGTGCTCCAGCTAGTAGGCCCTTTAGGTGCGTAAGTGACATATGGTGATTGACTAGCGGGAATGCTATGTCAGGGATTGTTTGCATATATTCACTGTCATATTGCATTATTGTCCACTGTTTGAAATATTGACACAACTTTTGGGTTTAAGGTCAAACCTACGAGTTCACCAAATTATTGTTGACGTTTTCGAGTATCATTTTCAGGTGAAGTGAAAGAGGAATAATTTGGTGATGTGTGATAGCAGGCTTAGAAGTATCCCGTGTGGATTTTCATGTGAAGTCTTGCTTGTTTATTTTATTTGGCTTTAATATTTGGAAGATTTGGTTTAAGTTTGGATTTTTGACCCTGTGCGGGCTATTGGTTATTGTAAGAGATTTTAGATTTGATTGTTGATGATCCCACTTCAATAGATCGAATTCCTTAAGCTTGTTTAAGGATTAGTTATATTAGATAAATCTAACACAACTATAGTAAAAGCTTTGTTTGAATGTATTAAAGATTATGCGGAATCTAATCTTTAATATTGAGAAGAATTATCAATGAAACAGTAATTCAAAACAAATAATTCAACAAACAAGCTCCAATATTATTAATGATAATAATACGAATACTCTTAAAGTATTAGGGTAACAAAGACCTTGAAGCTAAGAATATAAAAGATATATGAAAAACTATATCAAACTCTATGCCCTAAGACCTCATTTTATACACCAAGGAGTCCTACCCGGCTTACAATACTTTCCTAAGTATATAAAATCTTTTCTATAAACAACTAATACATATCACATAAGCAGTACTAACAAACAGTACTAACTTAATACTAGCAGTACTAACTTAATACTAGCAGTACTAACTACTTAGAATATTTTTTTGAGCAATAGTAACTCTTCAGCAGTATTAACTTCAAGCAGTCTTTGTACTAGCAGTAGTAACTTTCACTAGCAGTAGTAACTTATCACTAGCAGCATTAACTTCAACTGAGCAGTCTTAACTTTGTACTAGCAGTAGTAACTTTCACTAGCAGTAGTAAACACTTAGCATATTTTCTTTGAAGTCCATGAGCAGCACTAAATCTTCACTAGCAGTACTAACTCCAGCTGAGCAGTATTAACAAAAACATGAGCAGCAGTAATTCTAAGAGCATCAAAAAGACTTTTAATCCTAATAATCCTCCCCTAAACTTGATATTCTTCTTCAAAATCATCAAGTTTCTTCATTTAAAGCTTCATCAACACTAGGAGGATGCTTCCAAATACTTTTTTACTTCTTAAGCTGCTTCACAATGAATTTAAGAAGCTGATAAGCCATTTTACTTTCATAGTCAATCATAAGCTTCTTTTCCAACATCATTATTAGTGTAGATGGTGTAAGAGGATACTTCTTCTCTACCAACATATAAATCTGAACATGTTGCATCCTCAAGAAATGTACTCCACAGGAGTCATACAGCTTCTAACTCAACACTTTGTAGTCTTGATTCTTCCATACTCTATCTTCTACATGTGGTTCAAACATTGTTTTCAAATCATTCCATAATACCAAATCCAAGTCTTCCACTGGTCTTGTTGACTTATATTTAGCTTTTACCAACTTGTACAAAGTTTCCAAATCTTCCCTGTCAAAACTTTTAAGCATGTGACTAAAGATCATGTACATTTGAGACTTTCCATCAGCTCTTATTATTTGATAATAGCTTTTTCTTCCTTCTTTATGAATCTTCCAGTCAACAATACTTGGAGACTTAACAGCCAAAGGAATAGCATCAATTGTTACCTCTTCTTCATCTGGAATGATTTCCATTAACTTTTTAATCTCTGCTATTTCTTTGTCATCTTCTACCTTTTGCTTCTTTGTAATCTCTTGTGCTAGCTTAGTTCCTGCTCTCTTTTCTTTGCCCTCCACCAACTCTGTTCTAAAGTCTTCAAATGTATTTACCCTCTTGAATGCTCTATCAAACATCTCTTGGATAGAATCAAAATCTTTCAACTTCAAATCATTGAGCTTGTATCCTTCCATGTTCTTTAGGTAAGTACACATTATCTTTCTCTGTTGAGCTTTTGTTGGTGGTTTGTTTCTTTTCTCTTCTGCTCTTTTAGCTGCAAAATGCTTTCTTCTTTTCTCTAAGAGTTGTTGAAATAATGTAGCCTTTTCTTCAATAGACAACTCTTCTTGTTCTTGTGCTTGCAATCTTTCAGCCAATTGATGATCAGCATCAATCTTTGCCTGTATATATCATCCCATGTTTCAATCAAGGCAATATTGGCTTCTTGTTCTTTTTCAGCTCTCTCTCTTGCAAGTCTTTCTTCTTCATCAAATTCAGCTTGTAACTCTAAAGCAACTTCTTCATCAAGCCTGATTAGATCTTTCTTCTTCATAGGCTTCACAGGTTTTTCTATCATTATTCCTTTACCCTTGTCCTGTGATTGTTGTGAAGAAATTGTTGTTGTTGTAGATTTACCTGGCTCTTGAAAAACAATCCCTTTTACCTTGGGTTTTGAAGTTTTTAATGCTTTAAGTGCTTGAGCCAAAGTAATTTCTTCAGTAGTTATTGTAACAGTTGTTGCAGCAGTACTAACTTGAGCAGCATCGACTACTTCTTCTACAACATTTTCATTTTTCCCTGCAACAAACACTTCCTCACCATTTAAAGTATCCACATCAAACATCTCTTTGTCAGCATCATCTTAAGCACTAACTAGGATAATATCATCATCTGCATTAATAGCATTAATCCTCCCCTGTTTGGATGCATCCTCACCCAAACTTTCTTCATCTCTAGAGGATTCTACCTTAGCTGTCAAACCAACTTTGTATAATCTCTTCAGCTTATGAGTTCTTGACCTATTTTTCTTTTCAAGCTTCTTAACCCTCCTTTTCAAACTAGCAATCTCATTAGCTTGAGTGGTCTTTGTCTTCTCCAAATAAAGAACTCTGTTTTGTAAATTGTTACATAGTTCCATCAATTCATCAAGTTTAAGTCTATCCTCATCACTTCAAAGTGTGTTACCTCTTGCGAGCAGTGAATCATTGGAATGTTTAGATACATTCTCAAACCTAGTTTGAGCAATAGTATCCCCCATGGTTTCTTGGCACCTAGGACCACCACATTTTGAATGGTTGGTTCTTTTGAGGTTGAGTTGATGGTTGAATAATGGTGGGTGTGTGATGGGGATCAGTTGGATTTGCGGAACCTTCACCCAATTGTGATTGGTTTTGTACCACCATTAATTGAAACAAAGGTGTGTTTACTCTACAGGAAAAACAAAAAAAAAAAAAAAAAAAAACCTTTTCCTACCCTGTCTCAATTAGCAAAAATCTTTTAGTGTGATAGGTGCATATAATTTTCTCTTATGAGGTTGCACCTACATCAAGCTTGTTGAGTCCCCAATAAGATTTGTCAAACCTTGGATACATCAAAAATTTGCTAGACAAATTATCCAAGTTTCTAATCATACTCTCAATAATGAATTTTGAAAAATTTAATTTCTGGTTTGTAGCTAAACAGATAATTGCAGATGCCATAGTGCTACTAAACTCATTCCATGCAGTAGTCTTTGGACTTAGACACTGTAAAACAGTATGAATTAGAAATTTCCATTGTGGAGAGAAGAATGCTTTATAGGAAGTTAGCTTTTGTGAAATTTTCTCATACCCCATTAATGTAAGTTGTTCAATAATGGTAGAATTAGGTAAACAATCAAAACCTTCCCCATTGATAGTTTTGACCATGAAAGTAGACCAGAACTGTTTAATGCAATAGTATAATATTGTAGTATAAAAGGATAATTCGATACATATAGGTTGTGCATTCAAAAAAATCACAATTGTTCAAACCCACACTCTGTTGTGTGTTTACACAAAAATGCTACCATAAAATGATTATCTACAATTTTAGAGTCGTCATTGTAATTGGGTTTTTGATTATGGATAATAAAATTCAGTTAGGGTTTGTAATTAGGGAGTATATGAAAGATTGAAATCGATTAAATGATTGACTGAAACCCTTAATCGAGGCATTTATGAAAAATACCGTCAACAACCCAGCAGTAGTAACTCAGCAGTAGTAAGTTATGTCAAGCAGCAATAACCTTGAGTCACCAGCATTAACTCCAATTCCATTCCAAACAGCATTCCCGTCATCAATCTAACACTTTTCTTTGCTTATCCTGCAAAATGTTAGTCCAAAAACTAAGAAAACACAAGCCATAGCAATTTTCACAATTATCACAGTATCAATTATACCTAATAGTATGAAGTATAACTAACAGTAGAAACTCAGCAGTATTTAAGAAACCAGCTCTAACGAATATACTTAACAGCAAAAACTTTTAATAACATGTATAACAAAGACTAATTCAAACAAAATTCACAAAAACAAAAGAGATAAAAGACTATAAAGATTTAGGCATTCCAATACTACAATCAAATATTGAAATCTACATACTCAAAGCTTTGTAGGCAAATCTTCAACATTCCTTATCAGTATAATTTGACCATTTTAATCAATTCTTTTCATTGCAATCTCTAATAAAATGATGTCTTGTCCTCTACATGCATTGGATTTTGAATGAAAAATAGGATTTTTTAATTATTTCACATATTACTTTATATTGTCAATAAAAATTCTTGTATGCATAAAAATTGACCTATAATCAGTAGTTTATTCTGAATCAAAGCACATGTCCATAGCAATACATGAAGTCAGCCCCATATCCGCTTCTGTGTGGAATATGCAATCACTGTCTGTTTCTTTCACTGGCCATGATATAAACTATATCTAAGAAATTGACAACCTCTTGTTGTAGACTCCTAATACAACATGCTCCAGCATAATCACTACCAGTGTATGCAACCAAATCAAAGAGAACTTTTTGGATACCAAATGCCCAATTTTGGGTTTGACCTTTTAAGTACCTAAAAATCCTATTCACGGCATGAAGATGTAAAACCTTTGGATTGACTTGGTATCTAGCACATGCACACACTGTAAAGGTACATCAATGAACCAATCATTAACCTATACATATGAACATCCACTTCCTACACCATCTTCATACCCTTGAGCAGAGGCTTTTGATTTCCATTGGGTCTTGCAGTCATGACATCAGTAAACCCAAATTTTCTTTAAAATTTCAGCAACAAAATTTATCTTTACTAATACAATATGCCATCCTTTTTTTCCTTCACTTGTGAATGCCCAAGAAATGTAAGTCTCCCAAATAACACATTAGCAAATTTCTCATGCATCAACCTCCAAATTGCAATGCATAGCATCCTTCTTTTGTTGAACAAATATGATATCATCTACATAAACTTGACTAGCAAAATAATCACCTTAGTGTCTTTGATGAAATAAGGTCTTGTCAATTCTCCCTCTTTGAAACCTATTGTCCTACATATATGTTGACAAGGTTTAATACCAAGCTCTATGAGCTTGATGTAGTCCATAGAGTGCTTTTTCAACCTTGTATACTCTATCAGGGAAAGACAAGATCGTCAAAACCGGTTGTTGACATACATACACCTCTTTCTTCAATCTTCCCATAGAGAAAAGCACTTTTTACATCTATTTGATACACCACAAAATCTTTAAATGAAGCATAAGCTAAAAATAGCCTAATTGCTTCAATTCTTGCAACAGGGGCAAAGACTTCGTCATAGTCAATTCTTTCTTCTTGTGTGCACCCTTGAGCAACCAATCTTGCTTTATTTCTTATCACAATACCCCTATCATCCTTTTTGTTCCTGAGAACCCATTTATGGCCTATATCGTTTTCCATTTGGTAAATCCACTAAAGTCTAAACTTCTTGTAACTTGAATTGTAGAAGCTCTTCCTGCATAGCTTCTATCCAACTTGGATACCTTTAATGCCATTAAATAACCTTCTTGGTTCTTCCTATGATAAAAACAAGCAAACAATCATTTTGAAGGTCCCTTTAAGGTTTGTTTTTTGTTGAATAGTACTGAACAAACCATGTTCCTCCAAAATCTTATTTACCATCTTTCTTGTTTGTGTAGCTGATTGAAAATCTCCAATCACTTGATCAAGAGGATGATCTTTATGAATTCTTGTAGTTGGAATAGGACTGACTTGGATTGTTGTATCTAAATTGTTCATGTCAGCCACTGCACCATCATCTTCATCATTACTTGAGAAGTCAAATATGCTATCATCTTCCAAAGCAGGCATTTTTGGATCAAATGGAAGTTCAATGCTTATATTTCCACCAACAACATTAACTTCATTTGTGCCAGAAGCATTAAAATAATAAACTAACAGTATTAACATTGTTAGTGTTGTTAACTTTATCTTCTTTCTCTTGATCTTTACATTCACTTTCTTTTCTTGGATCTTTATCAACCTTCTTTCCATCATCACTTGAAGGTTTGGATCAGCAGTCCATAATAGTAGCAAAATGTAATCTTTGACAGGTTCTATCTCCTTTCTAGCTTGACCTGCATTATCACTTGCTTTTGTACCTGCAAAACCATTAGACTGTGTACCTGCAACAATTGGCTCATAAATCATTGTTCTTGTTAGTGCATCAATATCAAATAGCCAATCTGGTCTAATACCTAGAACATTAGGTGTACTCTAACTAAATCTAATATGCAAATTTTCTTCCACTATCCTTGTTCTAATATTGAATACTCTAAAGGCTTTACTATTCAAAGAGTATCCAACAAAGAAACCTTTATGAGCCTTGCCATCAAATTTGCCTAAATGATCTATGGTATTGAGAATGGTAACAGGACACCCAAATGGTCTCATAAAACTTAAAGTTGGTGTTCTACTATGAAAAAGTTCATATGGGGTCTTGT
This sequence comes from Tanacetum coccineum, assembly GCA_026074375.1. Classification (NCBI taxonomy): domain Eukaryota; kingdom Viridiplantae; phylum Streptophyta; class Magnoliopsida; order Asterales; family Asteraceae; genus Tanacetum; species Tanacetum coccineum. The sequence goes on from BQNB010062919.1 coordinate 23,403, forward strand.
TATGGAGGCTTAACTACTAACACTCTATTTTGCACATAACAATGACTACTAACTGCTTCTGCCCAAAAAATAGTTGGCAACTTAGAATTAGCTAGCATAGTCCTAGCAACCTCAATTAGTGTCATATTCCTCCTCTCAGCAACTCCATTTTATTGAGGAGTTCTAGCTACACTAAATTTTCTTAAAATACCCTTCATGTCACAAAACTGATTCACCTTACTATTTTTGAACTCATTCCCATTATTACATCTAATCACCTTAACCTTGTGATCTACTAGATTTTTTATCCTAGTTTTAAAGGACTTAAGAATGTTACTAGTCTCATCTTTAGTATCTAGAAAGAAAACCCATGTAAACCTGCAAATGATCAAAGCTTCCACACACATAACATGCCTTATTAAACATCTCAAAATTGCTTCCTATTTTTTGAGACATCATATTGTTCCAATTTCTTTGATTGTCTCTAGGACTGTGAGTGTTTTGCCTATTTTTCTGTGTGGTTTAGACTTGACAAACTCTATGTTATCAATACTAGGCCTAACTATTTTCTTTTCAATTTTAGGCTGAGACACTTCCTCTTCCTCATCATCTGACATCATATTCTACATAAATTGGGCATCATATACATCCAAACTACCTGTAGCCTCTCTTCACTAGACATAGCTTAACAGTATCCTCAACTACAGGCATATTAACAAACTACGCTAACCAATAAAAGACAAGTTAGGTGTTAGAGGCATGAATTTTCCTATATAGGGAGGTGGAACTGCATTATAAATTTCATAGCCTAAACCTTTTTTGTAATTGTCAACTATCTGACACTCTAATGATCGTTGTTTAAACTTTTAGATGCATGTTCAAACTTATCTACATTAAGTTGAATTTCATCTTTTTCTTTTTGAACTATTTCAAGCTTCTTCCTAAGCTCTCTAATAGTTATTTCTCCTACTTGAATTTCAAATTTTAAGCCCTTAATATCTTCTAAATAAATAGACTTATTTGCTTTATAAAATTCAATTTTTTCTTCCACTGAATCTAAACATGTCTTTTAACCTAGAACCATTAACTCATATTTCTTTAAATCTTTTAATAGTTGATCATTTTGAGATTTAAGAAGTTCAACAGTTTCCAAACAAGATTTTGAACAAATAGAATCATTAGATACCTCTGAGTCAGAACTTGAAGATAAGAAAGCCATGAGTGCATAATTAGGCCCTTCCTCTGCCTGATCACCCGAGTCATATCCACCAAGACCATCACATGACACCTAAAGCTGTGGAAGTGATGTATCTGTTGGGAAATATAATTTAAGTTGATAATTACAAAACCGGGAAATTAAAGAAGTATGTTACCTACAAACAAAGCTGGAATAACATTAAAGCTAGATTTGTGAAAATAGTCAAAGCAGAAAATTTTTAGAAACCCTTCCAACTTCTTCACCTTCTTGACTAGCTTCACTATTGCATTCCCCATGGTTAGCTTGGTTTGTTTGAGATCCAATTCCAGGCTATCAATCCTTGAAATCAACTTGGGAACAGTGTGAAGCAAATCATCCATAGGCATGCGACTTGGAGCCTGTGCTTGTGAGGGTGAGAAGTGATGGTGGACAGGAGATTGCTCCTCATAGATGTACTCATCTGTGGTAGGTTCAGTCTCAGGTGGTGGTGGTGGTGGTGATGTAGGTGTTGGAATAGGTGGTGGTGTTGGTGTTGGAATAGGTGGTGGTGTTGGTGATGGAATAGGTGGAGGTGGAGATGTAGATGTTGGGATAGGTGGTGGTGTTGGTGATGGAATAGGTGGAGGTGGAGATGTAGATGTTGGGATAGGTGGTGGTGTTGGTGATGGTTGAGATTGACCTTATAAGGTTTTATAAGGTTTTCCTATGTATTTATTTTTCTGTAATTTTTTATCTATAAATACGTATTATAGGTCAACAGACGCCTTTGGATCTCGAATAATGATGATGTGTATGGATCGTTTTGACGGTTTAGTGCATGATATAATTCTTGAATGGAAAAGTTACACGCTCCTTTACAAATATTTGGTCGGAGTATGATACGATACAGCCCTTGACATTGGATCTAGGATACTGGTCGTTGATGCGACGGAGCTCACTGAGACTATCGGCCATTGCATGTGATCGCCATGCATATATTGACTACAAGAATTATCCAAAGACATTTTATTACATAATATAGTAATAAGCATGTCTTGTTCGTACTGAAGGAAGAGATGATCTATGCTACTGAGTTCGAGATTCAAGAGATGGTTAATATACTTTTAAGGGGAAGCTTATTGTTCATATACTTAACCATCTACATGCACTCCTATTTGATTATGACAAAAAGGGGAAGAGTGCATGGATTCAGGGGAAGTTCTTCATCTATATTAGCTTCAGGGAAAGCTTGTGCTTATTGGTTTTGTCATTAATCAACTAGGGGAAGATTGTTGGGAATTATAATTTGAGTTGATTATGACAAAACATATTAAAGATGGAGGACCTACAAGACAAAGCTGGAATAACATTAATACTGATTGAAGATTAGTCAAACAGTATTTAATGCTCAGCTAAAAGATAAAGATCAACATTAATGCTGATTGAAGACTGGTCAAATAGTATTTAATGATGATTGAAGACTGGTCAAATAGTATTTATGATGATTGAAGACTGGTTAAATAAGTCAAATAGTATTTATGATGATTGAAGACTGGTTAAATAAGATTGATCTTATCTTGTCTTGTAAACCCTACTCCCTCTATTATATAAAGAGGGTAGGCGTCTAGGTTAGAGGTATCCATTCATAGTAGACTTCTCCAATGAGAGTCTAATAGTTAGCTTATTAGTTTATGTAATAGTTCATAGTCGACTGATTAAAGTCGAATAGTTTATTAGTTTGAATAAAGAAAACCTTATTAGTAATGTTGATTGTGTTCTTATTTCATATTCCGCTGTGCTTAATCAATCAATGTTATTCATACCCTAGTTGAGTCCAGATTCCTGGATTTCACAATTGGTATCAGAGCCTCGTGGCTCTTGATCTAGGGTTTATAAGGTTTTCCTATGTATTTATTTTTCTGTAATTTTTTTTATCTATAAACACATATATTTTGGGTCCACAGACGCCCTTGGATCTTGAACAATGAGGATGTGTATGGTTCATTTTGGAGGTTCAGTTTATGCTATAATTCTTGATTGGAAAAGTTACACGCTCCTTTACAAATATTTGGTCGGAGTATGATACGATACAGCCCTTGACATTGGATCTAGGATACTGGTCGTTGATGCGACGGAGCTCACTGAGACTATCGGCCATTGCATGTGATCGCCATGCATATATTGACTACAAGAATTATCCAAAGACATTTTATTACATAATATAGTAATAAGCATGTCTTGTTCGTACTGAAGGAAGAGATGATCTATGCTACTGAGTTCGAGATTCAAGAGATGGTTAATATACTTTTAAGGGGAAGCTTATTGTTCATATACTTAACCATCTACATGCACTCCTATTTGATTATGACAAAAAGGGGAAGAGTGCATGGATTCAGGGGAAGTTCTTCATCTATATTAGCTTCAGGGGAAGCTTGTGCTTATTGGTTTTGTCATTAATCAACTAGGGGAAGATTGTTGGGAATTATAATTTGAGTTGATTATGACAAAACATATTAAAGATGGAGGACCTACAAGACAAAGTTGGAATAACATTAATGCTGATTGAAGATTAGTCAAATAGTATTTAATGCTGATTTATAGTTTCCTAATTTTATTTTGATCTTATCTTGTCTTGTAAACCCTAACCCCTCTAGTATATAAAGAGGGGAAGGCGTCTAGTATTGGGATCGATTCATAGATAGTCTCTCCAATGAGAGTCTAAACGCATAGAAAGCGTGTGTAGTAGTTAGTAGTTAGTTTCTTTATTAATGTTTAATAAAGAAAACCTTATTAGTAACATGATTGTGTTCTTTATATTCCGCTGCGTGTTACAATCATTGTTATCATACCCTAGATGAGTCCTAATAACGATCTATGGAGTCATTATAGGATTTCACAATTGGTATCAGAGCCTCGTGGCTCTCGATCTAGGGTTTATAAGGTTTTCATCGGAAATTTTAGCTTATGATTCCTGCTGGTAGTTTATGGTTCCTGCTGGTAGGCTTTATGGTTCCTACTGGTCTGCTTACGATTTCTTCTGCTAGCATCGTCCGATATGGGACAACAGACGCGTTTGGATTTTGAACAATGATGATGTGTATAGTTCGTTTTGAAGATTCAGTTCATGATATGATTCTTGATTGGTTGTTGCACGCTCTTTTACAGATTTGGTTGGAGTATGATACGATACAGTTCATGATATGATTTTTCACACATGACTGGTTTCTCGTTGATGCAACAGAGCTCACTGTGATGGTGGCCGTTGGCATGAACATAAATAAATTTACAAAATTTATTTGTCGGCATGTTACTATTTGTTGTCTACAAGAATTATGCATGATTCAAAGACGTTTAATAATGTCTTCTACGCACTGAAGGAAGATTTGATCTATGCTACTGAGTTCGAGATTCAAGAGATGGTTAGTATACTTTTAAGGGGAAGCTTATTGTTCATATATTTACCATCTACATGCACTCCTATTTGATTATGACAAAAAGGGGAAGAGTGCATGGATTCAGGGGAAGTTCTTCATCTATATTAGCTTCAGGGGAAGCTTGTGCTTATTGGTTTTGTCATTATCAACTAGGGGAAGATTGTTGGGAATTATACTTTGAGTTGATTATGACAAAACATATTAAAGGTGGAGGACCTACAAGACAAAGTTGAAATAACATTAATGCTGATTGAAGATTAGTCAAACAGTATTTAATGCTCAGCTAAAAGATAAAGATCAACATTAATGCAGATTGAAGATTAGTCAAATAGTATTTAATGCTGATTTATAGTTTCCTAATTTTATTTTGATCTTATCTTGTCTTGTAAACCCTAACCCCTCTAGTATATAAAGAGGGGAAGGCGTCTAGTATTTGGATCGATTCATAGATAGTCTCTCCAATGAGAGTCTAAACGCATAGAAAGCGTGTGTAGTAGTTAGTAGTTAGTTTCTTTATTAATGTTTAATAAAGAAAACCTTATTAGTAACATGATTGTGTTCTTTATATTCCGCTGCGTGTTACAATCATTGTTATCATTCCCTAGATGAGTCCTAATAACGATCTATGAAGTCATTATGATGCATATAAACTGTCTCAGAAAGATCACCATGTAAAAAAGCATTCTTGACATCGAGTTGATGAATCGGCCAATGTCGAGAAGCAGCTAAACTAAGAACAGTCCGAATAGTACCCGGTTTAACAACCGGACTAAAAGTCTCATCAACATCAACCCCTTCTAACTGTGTACTACCGTTCGCCACAAGACGAGCCTTGTAGCGACTAAGCGTGCCATCTGCCAGATACTTGTGACGAAAAAGCCACATACAACGCACAATATTGGTATCCGGTGGTCTAGGTACTAAAGTCCAAGTTTTGTTTTTAATAAGCGCATGATATTCATCACGCATAGCATTTTGCCAGTTTGGATCACTAAACGCATCACGATAAGATTTTGGTAAAGGTGAAACCGAAGACACATGTAAATTGAGACGCTCAGTGGGACGATTAGTCCCGACACGGAAACGTGTGACCATGGGGTGAACCGAGTTAGGGTTTGGGTTAACCAGGGGATTTTGGACTATAGCGGGTGTATGTTGGTCTGAAACTGTTGTGGTCTGGTGCAGGACAGTCGTAGGTAAGAATTGAAGTTGGACTAGTGTATGTTGGGCCACGAGGGATGGCTGTTGAACTAGGGAATGAAGTTGGGCCGAAGATGGGGAAGCAGGCGTTGGTTGGGCCGCGGTAGGGGACTGTTGGGCGGCGTGTTCGGTTGGATGTTGTTGGTGTGGTAATGGGTCAGTTTGTCTGATAGTAGGCGTGGTAAGGGTATGATTTGGAACAGTGGGTTGACGATTTATACGTGACTGTGCCATAAGAACCATAGGCGAGGCGGATGAGGAATCCACGGGTAGTGCAAGGGATTTAGTTGATGTAGGGTTTTATATTTGATGTAACAGTGTACAAGGGAATAATAAATGTGACGTAGGGCTTAGGGTTTTGATAATAAATGTAACAGTGAAACACAATATGAAGGATTACTTTGAATGTGTGGATCCGTTACCACGAACAAATCACCAACACAATACCAAACCAAGTTGTGACCTAAAGCACGACAAATAACAAAACATGTGGATCCGTTACCACGAACGAATCACCAACACAATACCAAACCAAATCGTGACCTAAAGCACGACAAATAACAAAACGTGTGGATCCGTTACCACGAACGAATCACCAACACAGTTATACAGAAGATTGGAAAATAAGGTTGTTAGGGTTTTGGTGAAGAGGATCGTTGTTTTGTTTGACTCGATACCATGTAGGTGACGGTTGTCGAATTCACCACCATGATCACATTGGAATGACTTGATTTCACATTTAAATTGAGTGCGAACATAATTACGAAATAACACAAATTTGGACTAACATCAGATTTATTAACCAAAGGATAAACCCAAACAAAATGAGAATAATGATCTAAAAACAAGACATAATATTTAAAGCCTGAAAGACTCAGAATGGGTGAAGTCCACACATCCGAGTGAATAATGTCAAAACAAGAGCTAATCACAGTACTGAAGCTAACATAGGAAAGTCTTACGTGTTTGCCAAGCTGACAAGCATGACAAAGAACGGGAGGCTTCTCTTTATTATACGAGATAAAATTAAAAGAAACAAGACGACGCAACACTTCACCCCCTGGATGTCCAAGACGTTGATGCCACGTATGTTGACTAACAAGGAAATCATGGGGGATAGGAGATGGAGCTGTGACTGGGTAAAGATCCCCCGTGCTATCGCATCGGAGAAGCACCCGACGAGTCATGAAGTCTTTAACGAAAAAACCAAACGCGTCAAATTCAATTGTGCAATTATTATCATGAACGAACTGACGAACATATATTAAGTTTTTGACAATATGAAGAGTAATAAGGACGTTATTTAGGGAGAGAGATTTAAAGTGGGTTGGCAAAATGCTATGACCCGTATTAGTGACGGGTATAGAGTGACCGTCACCAACCGAAACAGACGGATACATACACGAATTAAAAATTGTACTAAGACTAGTAACCGAATTATTTAAATGAGAACTCGCACTTGTATCCATATTCCAAGCGCCAGAAGCGGGATCATGAAGTGTGCCGGCAGTGAATGCATGAGGTAACGTAGTAGGCTGTCCCATAGTAACTGGGCTGTTAAACTCTGATGGGCCCAAGCTGGCTGGTGAGTCAAAGTGGGCTGGACCGGATAAAAGGGTTGGACCGGTGGGTAGTAAAATCCAGGTGGGACAGCTGGGCTACTAACTGATTGGGCCGGCCGGTGGGTAGTAAAATCCAGGTGGGACAGCTGGGCTACTAACTGATTGGGCCGGCAAGTAAGATGGAACAGGTGGGCTAAATATTGGTGGTGGGTAGTAGCCTGTATGAGTTGGACCGGATGTGTGATAGGCAATAGGAATAAGGTGTAGAATCACTTTTAGTACTTTTAATATTTTTGTGTGACACAGTAGCCAAAGTCCTTTACCCCTAACATATTTAACAATTGAACCAATACATCATCAGTAATATGCTCAGTTAATTTTGGGCCACTAGAACTTATGATCATGCACGAATCTACAATCGTTACCAAAGGGACATGAGCCTATAGCAAAATTAAAACACGGCCTCCATGACTTAACTTGAGGAGAAGTGGGTTGTCATTCCATAAAACATACGGTACATTATAAATGTTTACAAGGAACCATCTAGACTTTGGGCTAGAGGAGTCAAGTACCGGTGAATAATAATAGCCTTTAAGTTAAAGCTACACACCTTTTTTTAAACAGAAAAACAGTAAACTTAAGCTCGACGACGAACACAAAATGAACATCAGAACTTAATAAGCCAAGGATGAGTTGCCCACCGGTGAAAGTAGAAGAAGAACTTGTTTCTCACCGGCCAATTGAACTACGGTTATGATCCATGAACCCTTCATTTCTCCTTGTCCCCCAGGGAAACCCATGGTCCGTCTGTGAAAACATCACATGATCCGATCCAGATGGATAAGTTGCTGATGAGCAGTGGGAGCTTAAAAACCGACTAGTAGGCTGCTTAGATTGCTGTGATTTGTTGCTAGGAAGAAACCGCCCACCCGATCCTCTCACCCTATTCACGGCATGCTTATGTCGTGATTCATGAAGGTAAGGCTACAAAAGCCAATTCACGCATACAAACTTAATCAAGATAAAAACGAAAAAATCAAAGGAAAATCAGAATGTGGCACGCGGATACCTTTCTGTTTTTAACTAGTTTGTTTTGAGCTTCAAGTTTAGCACGAATCTGTCGCCTTCTGAGAATACCATTATACTGTTTCGCATTGACGTAAATAGGACCGTCTTCTGATAGATCTAACGGCAGTGGAACTCGAGCAGGAGGTATGTGTACCATATGAGGTTGAATCTGATCAATGCACCAATATCCATTGAATCTGATCATTGCATCAAAACAAGTACATTTCTTTTATGTTCAAAATGATCACAAAAATCGTTACCATAGGGTGTGGTGCATAACCAGCATAAAGGCCGTTCAAGTAATGATCAGCATAAGCGTGTTGAACCTGATTCCAAATACAAAACGTTGACAAATTATCCGATTAAACAAAAGGTTAAGAAGAAAGTGACAACATACCATTGGCATGTTCTTTTCGAGTTGATGATCAGTCATGCCAAAACTTGGATTGCCCATGAATAAGATAGGCTTGATTTGAGCTTCTTCAAGCCTCTTGCAACTTTCATCTGCAAGAAATCAGGACATGAAAGAGGCAACGAGCAATCAATAGATCAGTAGGTTCAGCGTGAGGGTTTCATTGCAGCATTACAAACACACCCTTGTATCTTTAGTGTTTGGTGAATTAGAATTACGTACTATGCGTTTTTTTATAAGCGAACTAGTACGTGTGCTAAGTATAAGCGAAGTATGCTGATTCAAAAAGTCAAATCAATGTGGAAAGAATTAACTACCTGAGCTTGATGAGATGCATTGATCTTGAGAATGGACAAGGTGCGTGGAAATATCATCATCCTTGTTCGACTGATCAGATGAATGGCCAGTAGATGAATCTTGATTGTGAGTCAACTCCGCAGAGAAATGGGGTGCAGAAACCATCCTGAAGCTAAAATTATTGGAAACAACTTTTAAGCAAAAAGTGTAAATCTTGACTGCTTATTGGAAACTCAGACACCCATTTGACGGGTTTGAAAAATTATAACTTTCATACCCATTGCCCCAAACTCCATTTCACATTGTCACATTGCAAGAAACTCTTAATGTGTATAAAAAAAAAGCGAAATTTTCATTATTAAAGAGTATGAAAAACACCACATTTAGCCATTAATCCGTAAGTTTTTAAAACCTACTGTAAATAAAAGACGCAAAACCACAAGACCAACATATATAAAAGTCAACTTAACAAACACCACAACAACAACAACAACGATACCCAATCCCGCCAGCCAGTAACTTAACAAACACCAAGTGGTTAAATAACTGAATCAGATACACAAAGATCTCGTAAGATAATATGTTACTACTATGTTTCAAGCCTATGTTGTCAAAACCTTAAACACCACCTAACAACAATACTAGGTGATAGATGGTACATCTCAAACAAAGTCCATAACCCAAATAGATCAGTTAATCCTTTTCCAAGAACAAAACTTTATTAAGCAAATCTAAGCAGATAGGATTGAGATCCTCTAAAGTTCATATAAACATGACCCACAAACTTCTTTTACAATTAAAAAGAAAACCAAGTCCCTAACTAGGCTCCACCGACCAGTAAAGTTTTTTCACAAACATAACAGTACAGTGCAGGAAGTTTGTCGGTCATGTTTATATGAACTTTAGAGGATCTTAATCCAAGCAGATAGTGTCCAAATCTTACATCTGGCCTAGGAAAGAGTTGTAAAACCTTATTTATTTCATAATGATAGGTGGTAAAACATAGAAACAAGGAATCTAAAGGTGGTAAGCAAGCAAAGTAAGCATTGATGATGAGATTGAAGAAAGTCAAAGAAAGAACCTTATTTGTTGGGAAGATGAAGAAGGAAGCAAGAAATGTTGGGTGAGATTGGGGGGCATGTCTCCTTCCTTCAAACTCTCACTAATTTCTTAAAAATAACTAATAATGGTACCATTTGGAATAATAAAGACAGACTCTTGATATAACTTGTCACTACTATTTATGTGGATGGTCCCACCATGTACATTGTAACTTTAACATGTAAGGTACTTGATATAAAAAAAAAAGTAAACTGCACAAATCATCCATGTACTAATCATTTTTTGACGATCCTATTGACACTAATCATCCCTAGAGAGATGATTTTTGCAAAACTTTTTGCAAAAATCATCCCCAATAAGGATGATTTTTGTTGAACATTTGCCACTCAGGGATGATTAGTGCCAATAGTATCGGTTAGGGATGATTAGTGCCACAAACTATAAACCGCATGAATGATTTTTGCAGTTTACTCTAAAAAAAATGATATGTACAATCTTGGTACATAATAATGGTACTATTCGTCAACAAGCGATAAGCAGTAAACATTTTAGATGAAAAGCTTGTTTGGCAACACCTCAACAAGCATTTGAAAACTGTTTAACCGCTCCAATCTCAAATCCTTTTTGAAGAAACATTTCTGCTCCTAGCAGTTTGTTAACCTTCAAATATAAATTTTATAATTTATTAATTGGGTTATATGTCTTTTTTCGTAATTTTACACTTTCTAATTACAAGCTCCTGCTCCTGTTACCGCTACTGTTTACTACTACTGCTACGTGTCGCAAAATATACCTATAATGAAAGGTGGATATTAATCATTTGGTACAACACCAAATATTTATGGTAAGGAACTACTGATATGGTTTGAGTGCCTTTTGTTACTTTATAAAGAAATGACAGAATATATAAAAAAAAACTATTTGGATAAAAGAAAAACAAGTGGCAGGCTTTTTTTTCCTTTTGGAAACACACTTTTTCTTTTCTATCTAGTCTAGTCACTAGTGTACGTGTAATAAATACAATCCGAACATTTATACATGCATAGTCAACTCTTTTTTTTTAGTTTTTCACAAAATAAAAATAAAAATTAAGATGTGTAAATTGTTGTGTGTTTATTTTATCAAAGTAAGATAATAATTTGCCAAAAAGAAAAAAAGTAACAAAATAATATAAAATATAAAGTGATCGAGTTGAAAGGAGAAAGTTGCTTGAGCTTGGGGAAACGTCTGACCCACTCACTCCCAAATGTTAAGTCACTTATCTTTTCTTCTTTTTAAAGTCTAATCAATGTTTTAAAGACCGGGACTTTATCGAATTATCGGGTCACCGGGTTACTGGTCAGACCATTGAATCAATCCGTTTTTTCACAACAGAAAAAAATAAAAAATATTTGCAAAGATACAACAAAAAGTATATACATAAATCATGGATATTTTATATATTAAGGCTAAAAACCATTTACTAACAAATATAACATCTAAAAATAAAATTACGTAGCAAGTATATATAATTAACTTGCTTTATTTGTGAAAAACACGAAAAAAACAAAACCCGGCCGGGTCTCGAGAACCGGGTTGACCCGAGTTGCTTCAAACCCGACGGGTCTAACCGGGTTTCGAAAATATAAAACCCGGTTTAATTTGAACTTTTTTTTGACCGGAACCGGTTCAAACGATTGACCCAGCCGGGTCGAACCGGGTTTCAAAACAATGAGTCTAATAATAATCCTCATTTTTTATTTTATCAACTCTACTTATCTACTGCAGCCTAACAACAAGTGAATTTGGGACCATCAGCGGCGCCGAACGGCGCCAAACTGCACCACTTCTTGGCGCCGTTCGTCCCTTCGTTATATCATCTACGAGCGTTGTTGGGTTTTTTTGTGTTGTTATTGGGTATATGGTGACGTGGCACAACGATAACAGTTATTCGGTGTCTACTACACCTTGCGATCTAAGAGCGCTAGGTGCAGTTGAGTTGTCCCGTTGGTGCCGTAGAAAAAATGTTGTCACATGAGCACTTTTTCATAAAAACACCCGTCCCTTGTAATCCTGATGTCATGGGACACTGGACCACACATAACCCACTACAACACAAATACAATCGAAAAAAAGAAAAACCAGACCATTTGAGTTGGCAATGACGACGTTAGACCAAAAAACCAACGAGACTATCGTGATCAGTGTCGCATCAGCTTTTTTTTTACGAATCAAACTAGTGTAACATGTCAACTTTTTCACCTCTCAAATATACCCATACGAGGTTTGTAACCCGCGCTCTGCTGCGGAGCGCGGGGG
>BQNB010062920.1:5682-35891 GCA_026074375.1 Tanacetum coccineum
TTACTCATACTTGTAACTTGTGAAACTTTTCACTCTCGACAATTATTATATATTATGGGTGAATGTGCTTATTTCGAATTTCAACCATGGATCAACCTTTTTAAGAAAAAGAGATTTCCCCTATATTTATTAAATCACATATATTATACTTAACATTAATATAATTACACATCCATTAAACTAATGAAATCCTCGACTTTTTAGAAGGCTGCAACATCGGTTGTGAGCCGGTAAGATGCAGCAAACTTTTATCAGTCTCGGATAATTACTATGTGCCTTATTTAGAAGACTGCAACATCGGTTGTGAGCCGACAAGATGCAGTAAACTTTTATCAGCCCACAGTTTATTATTATTAATACCACATTTTTCATTTTTTAACATATAATATCACGATATAGAGAAAATTTCTTTTTAAAAAATTTAAGTAAAAATTTGAACTAAAATTATTGATATCGACTATACTTCAAAAATTGTTGATTTTAAGTTTAATTTTTGAAGAGAGCACGTATTATTAGTCCGGTTAGAAGCTTATGGGAGAAAAAGCCACAAACTACACTTATGAGCTCTTAAGATTTCCAAATAATCCTTGTTTAGCATCCAACTCATAATTAACTCTATTATTTTTCGTTCTTCGCGAAGATCCGCGAATGCTTAGTCTAAAAGTTAAGGAACAAGCTAGAGCTCAACACGCTCGATCGAGTCAAAATTTATTCTTATTCTACCCAACATAAAAGTCAAAATTATGACAAAACACTTATTTTCTTTATGAAAATTTTTAAAATTTTTTATTTTTTTTTGGTATTTTGGTGGTAAAAACGGGATTACATGAAAACAACGACTACAGGCACAATTAAATCGATAGATCCCCTCCCCCCTATACTAGAACCAAACATTGTCCTCAATGTTTTAAAAAGGGTCTCTACGCAAATCCTAAGCCATTTATTAAGTATGCTTAAAGATAAACGTTATTCGATAAGATTTGGATATTGGATTCCCAAAATGAAGCTGAGGATGTGAAGCTCGAGTGAACGAGGGACAAAACCACGAGCACGAGAGGCTTCAAAATCCAGGCAATCCTGGACATACAACACAAAACAAAAAACACAGAAAATGGAAGAGGCGAGCCTCCTACACAACACACTTATTCATTACTTGTAACACCCCCAAATTGGGTTGCAGCGGAATAAGGGTCCGGGGCGTGTTACTTCTCAGATCAATAACACAAGATATATATAGAACGACCAAAAAGTCGTTTTAAAATTGATACATTGGATTTAACAAATATTTGATACAAATAGCCCGAAGCTTTAACTTGTTCCTTGTTATTATTACAAAGATTCTGGTTCACAACACATGAGTTTCCCAAAACATAATGCAACCATATCTTTAGCATGACATCCCAAACAAAGTCACCAATGTATCCTTGGCACCTTATGCTTACTGATCTCCTGAAAAACATTGCTTTAAAACGTCAACAATAATGTTTGTGAATTCATAGGTTTGATAAATCATATATTGTAGGACCACAAGATTTCCCAAGTGTATGATAATGCAACAGATGCAGACATCATATAAATGTAATTACGTTTCCCTAAGCTCATGACACTGAAGCTCGACATAAATGAATACCATATAAATGGCCTACATTGCCCGTGATGATGTTCTAACCCGCAACATCCTATGTTCGACATGGTATACGTTCGTTTGCCCAGTGATAGCTAATCACCCGAACGGGGATGTCAATCCCAATAGATCTATTCATAACATTCGCGCTCACAATCCAGTAATTGACAGTTCATGATAATGGGCTCAAATTGGGTTATCGCTACTTAGGCAAACTCGTAATCATATCATAAAAATTAACCACTTGTGTCCAGTTATAAAACAGTGCATGTTTTCCACCCCAAAACTTTGTAAAAACAAATCATGTAAAACGTGGGGCTATGAACTCACCTTGAGTGAGCGAATATCAAGTATATCACAGATAATGCGTCACGCAAATCGTCAGATGCAACCTATTTAAATTAAGGTCGTATAAGTACTAATCACATTGGGTAATTACTACCATGCATAATTCTATATAGCTAATCACCATCTAATTGTTTTGGAAAAATTGTGTTTAATAAGTTAAAACGTTTATAATTACCGTTGTAGTAAAACTGGCGTAACTTTCGCGTTTTAAGCCCGATTTTGACGTTTCTTATGCCCACGCTTTCGTATTAGGACGAGTTATCATAATTTGACATTTTCATATTTTTAATCCCCTGATGAACAGTACTTTTTACTGTTCACACCAGTTATAAAGTTATTTTTATAGTTTTAGTTATCGTAAAACCCGTAAACGTCGTATTTTATTCGTTATAGCTCCGTTTTTAGCGATTCTTTCGAGCACGTTCTCGTAATTGAAAGTTCTATTTATTTATGAGGTTTACAAAAATAAATGTTTCTGTCATGAATAGTAACTTTTATAAAAATAGTTTTATAAAAGTATTAATTGTCGTAAACTCGCGAAATTCATAACTCATTCGTTATTAATTAAAAATTTTCGTTTCTTATCATTTTGGAATCCTAAAAATATGTGTAATCTGTTAAAAATACTAAACTTTCTGTTTTATATAATTTTTATAAATTGTTTTATAAAAATTCTTTTATAAATCCGTTTATTTATCGTATAACTTGTTTTTACCGTAACTTTTTCGTTATTTATCCGTTTTTTTAAGTTTCTAGCCTTTTGGATTGTCTGAGACGTACTATTTTATAAAAATATAAAATAGGACAGGTGTATGTCGAATTAAAACAGACGTTAGATGTCTTTCTTGATTCCATATGTAAATTATGTTTTCAATAACTTTCAACTTGTATATTTATCCATAAGTTCTTTTATACTATATTATATATATATATATATATATATATATATATATATATATATATATATATATATATATATATATTATATGTCTTACATATAATAAAGTCCATTAGTCCATCTCTTGTCCAAAATTCCATGATAACAAGTCCATAATAACTCTTTTAAACAATAACTTTCTTATGTAACCTTTTTCTTAAGTAACCTTTAATCACTAGTTTATACTTAACCATTTTTACACATAACCCATGAGTGTACAAGTCTTACAATCCTTTTATAACCTTATAATACCATCCATATAACATGAATAAAGTCCATGAAACAATATTAACAAGTCATTTGTAATACTTTTACTTGTAACATATTAAGTAAACTTTATAAACCCTAATTTGTACATAACCATTTTTACACTTAACCAACATGGTATAACACTTATAGATCCATTTTAACATGATATTATCAATATCACAACATATGTAAAAGTGTACAAAATGATTATCACAAGTAAAAACTCTTTTTACATGTTTAAAAGTCCTAAATGGTGATTCTTGCTATAAAGAACTAACATATGCATAAAAACTCATGAAATGAAAAGATAAAGGCTTTTAGATAACCTTATGATGAATGATGATGATAACCAACACAATCTAAACCCTTGTTTAGATTAAAAACCAAAGCTTGCAAGTTTAAAAACCCTAGATTAGGTTGAAAACCCTAATCTTACTTTCTTTGCTTCAATACTTGTAAATGGTTAACCAATGCTTGCAACCATCTTAGTATGTCTTAGGAATGATGTGTGTAGGTGTGTATGCTCTTAGAAAATCAAGGTATGGATTTCTTAAAGGGGTGTATGTTTGTCGTGGCTTATATGAGAGCCAAAGGAAGAAGTTTGTTTGATTTTTAGTTAAGTGTTTTGCTATCTAAGTGCTATCACTCCTTGAATACTTGCACATATAAGAGATAGTTGGTAAAAAAGAATGCAATAGTGGTCTTTGAGACATAAGGAGGGTCTTAAGGAAGACTATGGTCAAATTGGGACAAGTTATGGCTAGTTTTAATGAGTTAAGAGATGTACAAGCCAAGTTGTATGAAAATTGTGCTCTATGACTCTTATTGTTGTTGTTGCCGTGGGATGGGGAGGGGGAAAAGGGCTTCTAGAAGTCTTTTGCTATCTAACATAATATTTAGTGAAATATAGGAAAGTTACAACTTGTAGATTTTAATAAAAGATGTTTACTTGCAAGTATTTGTGTATTGTTTTATTTCTTTAATGTACAAAGTGTAAAGTAATATTAACTTGGGTAAATTTAATAAAACTTTGGGTATTGGGTACACTCGTGGGTATTTATTGAAGCGTAGATTAATTAACGTGATTCCGGGTATGCCTAAACGCATTTTATCGCGAAACGTATACACTTTACGTATCCGATAAAAATAAAATGAACAAAGACCATAATTATTCTCAAAATAATTATTTAATACTTGATTGATGTAAACGCTTAATTGTTTGGTGCCCGTTTACATTGAACGCTAATTTTTAGCTTACGCGATTTTACTTAATACCTGAAATTACAAGCAACCGCGTACACACTAAAAATAAATAGTAGGTTTATCGACGTCGTCAATGACTTGAAAACACGGGGTGTTATAGACTTCCCCCGTTAAACGAGCCTTGTCCTCAAGGCTCACGATGCAGCACTTGACGACGGTGCGGTCTTGGTGAAGAGGTGTGGGTATTTCTTCTTGAATTGGTCTTCACGTTCCCACGTGAACTCAGGACCTCTCTTGGAGTTCCATCGAACCTTGACTAATGGGATGCGGCTTCGCTTCAACCGTTTAACTTCACGGTCCATGATCTCAACGGGTTCCTCAACAAACTGAAGCTTGTCATCAAAATGAAGTCCATCCAACGGAACGGCTAACGGTTCATCGGCATAGCACTTTTTCAAGTTGGATACATGAAATGTATTGTGAACCCTGCTTAGTTCTTCTGGAAGTTCGAGCTTGTAAGCAACCTCTCCAACCTTTTCTAACACCTTGAAAGGTCCAACATACCTGGGGTTTAACTTCCCCCGTTTGCCAAAACGTACGACCCCTTTCCAAGGCGAAACTTTAAGCATAACTTTATCCCCGACTTGGAATTCCATCGGTTTACGCTTCAGATCGGCGTAACTCTTCTGTCGATCACGAGCGGCTTGCATCCTTTGCTTGATTTGGACGATTTTCTCAGTCGTCTCTTGAATTAGTTCTGGACCGAGGATTTGAGCTTCTCCAACTTCGGTCCAACAAACAGGTGAACGACACTTTCGACCATAAAGTGCTTCGAATGGTGCGGCCTTGATGCTAGCGTGATAGCTATTGTTATATGAGAACTCGACTAATGGCAAATGGTTAACCCAACCCTTTCCAAAGTCAATCGCACAAGCACGCAGCATATCCTTGAGAGTTTGAATGGTCCTCTCGCTTTGCCCGTTTGTTTGTGGATGGTACGCAGTACTCATATCCAAATTAGTACCCAAAGTGTTCTGAAGTGACCTCTAGAAATTGGATGCGAACCTCGGGTCGCGATCACAAATGATTGAAACAGGTATTCCATGCCTCGTAAAAACCTCCTTTAGGTACATTCTTGCACGTTTATCCATAGGATCAGTCTCTCTCATCGGTACGAAGATTGCAGACTTAGTGAGTAGGTCCACAATCACCCAAATGGTGTCGTAGCCTTGCGACGACTTAGGAAGCTTAGTAACAAAATCCATAGTTATGTTTCCTGATAAGTGTAAAATACACATATCCGTTTATACCTAAAATAGCCCAATTAAACCCAAAACAGACTTAAAATGGCAAAAATATACTTGTTTTTATGTTTTGTGTGTGCAGGTACGGATATATTCAAAATATCGCAAGAAATTTGAAACGGGGTTAACACGGACACGGGAAAGGATCGTAAGAGCACAAAGAGAAGCCATAAGATTCAAATCCAAAGCCAAAGAAAGTCAACCTTCAGTCAACCATGGGTCAACAAAGTCAAATCACTAGAAGACAAAACCCCAAAATGTTTCAAATCAACCCTCCAAGTTTCAAAAGTTACATAAATGACCCTTAAAAAAACCTACCCGGATACAAGGCCCATTACAAAAGCCCAAAACCCTAGCCCAATTCCCTTTTATTAAACCGCTAGGGACTTAAACTACAATTATGAAGTTTTTTTACACTAGGATTTTTAATAAACCAAAGAAGAGGGACCATATTTGCTAAATACTCAAAGTTTCAATCAGAATTTACCCTTATTCAGTTAAAAAAGGAAAAAGGGTATGGCGTAGAATATGAACATTGTTCATTCATCGTCCAAAATTCTCCACGCATCAAATGAGAGGGCCTTTTTACCAAATTGGAGGTCAAAAAGGACAATTATGGGACATAAACACATGGCAGGGTGAGAAATAAGTCAAATCAGAGCTTCTTTTTGGTTCACTCAAGTATCAAGCCTGTTGTTGTTGAGGAAAGCACAAAAGAAGTGGGGTTTTATACTAGAAGCACTCATATAACTAACACAAGGCTTCACAACGGATTGCCACGCTGGCAATCCGTGTGAATCCCAAGGATTGATCAAACGGTGGAGAATGAATTCCCACAACTGTCTTGGTCTTTTCGTTGTTGGTACGGATTAAAAGGAGCGTGTTGATCAAGGCACAGCCTAGAAGCTTCATCAGCTAGCTATAAATAGAGCCCTCACACACACACATTATATCTTTTTTTTTTCCTTTGGACACTAGGTAGGTAGTTTTAGGTTTATAGCTTAATTTTAGACTTTAATGTTCCTTTTCAGTTTTCATACTAATTGGTAATCTCAAAGTTCTAATCAGTGTAATAATTTTCAATAATATAGTCTCTTTTCTTTAAAACACTAGTTCCTTCTTACTCTCAAATTTTAGCTCAAGTGTATGTTGTTTATGATTACTAAGCTTGTGATAAGCTCAACAGTATCTTATTTAGTCTCTAAGCTAAGATGAGGCTTTAAAGTTCTTAACCTACTCATTAACTTAAAAATCAGCTATAAATTGCCTTGGTTATTTGGGACTGATTAAGCTATGGAAGGGGATTCACGTTAAGGTCCATGGATTACCATGGACTATTATGGCTTATTTCTAATTAAGCAGAGGTTGTTGATTAAGGCTCAAATTGAGCATTAGCTTCTGGGTTAAGCTGAAGCCATTTGTAAGTCTTCTTTAATATTCCTTTGTCATTTAAGTTTTAGTTTGAATAATTGCTTAATAGTGTAGATTGCTTATTTGCTTATAATTTCTTTCGGATTGGGCTTTCTAGTAGTTGCTATTTGTAGTACTTTTAAATGCTTATACTCATCATCATAATCTGTCTTGCGTAGTTAATGTGAACTTTAGATTCAATTTCTGTCTAAAATTTCATTAAAAAACCAAAAATATAGTAGCCCATAGTTTTAATTCTTAAATTTTAGTTAATTTAGCTTGTTGTTTAATGTTTATTAAAAATATTAACACTTGCTGTTTATAATTTTTATAAAAATGTTTTTATAAAAATTTACTTACGACTTCGTTTATTAACGTATAACTCGTTTTTAACGTAACTTTTTCGTTATTAATCCGTTTAACAAGTTTCTTACTTTTTCGGAATCGTCGTGAAATGTATTATCTTATAAAAATATAAAATAAATATATTTTTAAGGCACTTTGGGACAGAATGTTTAACTAACATTCTTAAGTTCATTTTTGGCTTTGTTTTTATATTTTACCACTTTATACTTTTTACTACAAGTCTTATACTTTATATATATCATATATCATATGTATATTATGTCCATAATCCCATCAAAGTCATTTTGTCCAAGATCATTAAGATCACAAGTTATTATCTTTACATGAAATCATAAACTTTCTTACTTAACTTTTAATTACAAGTTTACATATGAACTTTTTATACTTAAACCAAGATTGTACAAGACTTATATATCCTTTATTTCATGATATTACCATCATCATAATATGTGAGAAAGTGTACAAAATCATATTCACAAGAAAATTTATATTTTTCATGTTCAAAAGTATTCCTAATGGTGATTTCACTATATAGCATATCATATATATAAAAACTCATAACATGAAAGCATAAAGGTTTAAAATAGACCTTATGATGTATGATGATGATGATGTACAAGTACTAAACCCTTGTTTAGCCACAAAAACCAAGCTTGCACTTAAGAAACCCTAGCTTTCCTTAATAGAACCCTAACTTTCTTTTACTTGAGAAATACTTGGAAATGGTGATTCAATGCTTGCAAATGCCTTAGTATGTCTTAGAATAGGTGTATATAGAAGTGTATGGGTTGTATAAAAATTGCTATGGATTTGGTTTGGTGCTTGATTCTTGCCGTGGCAATATAGAGAGGAAAAGGAGGTGATTTTGCTTTTTGCTAAGTGTTGTAAACATGTAAGTATTATAACTCTTATGTATAGATTGCAAGTATGGTGCAAGGTATGGTCTAGGAGTCAAAGCATGGTCCAAGGTAAGCTAGGTATGGTGTGCCATAATGAGTATGGTGTGCCATAATGAGTATGGTGTAGACATGATGAAGTATGGTGCATATAAGACCAAATGGATGAGTTTGATATAATACTTGTGTATAATGCAAGAATTTTGGCATATATATGATGTAGATGATATATTTTGAGTAAATTTTATGTATTGGGTATAAAAGTGGGTATTTGTTGAAGCGTAGAAAAGTTTTTGTGGTTCCGGGAGTGCCTAAACGCAATTTATCGCGAAACGTATACACTGTACGTATTTGATAAAAATAAAAAGAACAAAGTTAATAATTATCCTCAAAATAATTATATAACCCTTGCTTGATGTACACATTTAATTGTTTGATGCCCGTTTACATTGAACGCTAATTTTTAGCTTACGCGATTTAAACTTAATTCATGAAATTACAAGCAAACGCGTACAACGCTAAAAATAAATAAATGCGTACGACACTAAAAAAAATATTAGGTTTATCGACGTCGTCAATGACTTGAAAACCCAGGGTGTTATATACATCCCCCTTTAAACGATGCCTTGTCCTCAAGGCTCACGATGCACACTTCAACGACGAAGCGTTTATGGGCGAAAAAGGGTGTGGGTATTTACTTCTTGAATTTGGTCTTCACAATCCCCACGAACACAGACCTCTCTTTGGAGTTCCATCGAACCTAACCAATGGGATTCCGGCTTGCTTCAATCGTTATACTTCCCGGCCACACTATCTCTAATGTTCCTCAACAAAATGAAGCTTGTCAACAATGAAGACCATCCAACTGAACGCTAATGGATCTTCGGCATGACACTTCTTCAGAATTAATACATGAAACGTATTATGAACTCTGCTCAACTCTTCTGGAAGTCAGACTCTGCTCAATTCTTCTGGAAGTTCGAGCTTGTACGCAACTTCTCCAACCCTTTCTATCACCTTAAAAGGTCCAACATACCTAGGGTTTAACTTCCCCCGTTTGCCAAAACGCACGACCCCTTTCCAAGGCGAGACCTTAAGCATGACTTTGTCCCCGACTTGGAATTCCATTGGTTTACGCTTCAAGTCAGCGTAACTCTTCTGTCGATCACGAGCGGCTTGCATCCTTTGCTTGATCTGAATGATTTTCTCAGTGGTCTCTTGAATTAGTTCTGGACCGAGTATTTGAGCTTCTCCAACTTCAGTCCAACAAACAGGTGAACGACACTTTCGACCATAAAGTGCTTCGAATGGTGCAGCCTTGATACTGGCATGATAGCTATTGTTATATGAGAACTCGACTAATGGCAAATGGTTAACCCAACCCTTTCCAAAGTCGATCGCACAAGCACGCAGCATGTCCTCGAGAGTTTGAATGGTCCTCTCGCTTTGCCCGTCTGTTTGTGGATGGTACGCAGTACTCATATCCAAATTTGTACCCAAAGCGTTCTGAAGTGACCTCCAGAAATTGGATGCGAATCTCGGGTCACGATCGCAAATGATTGAGACGGGTATCCCATGCCTCGTGACCACCTCCTTTAAGTACAATCTTGCAAGTTTATCCAAAGGATCGGTCTCTCTCATTGGTGTGAAGATCGCAGACTTAGTGAGTCGGTCAACGATCACCCAAATTGTATCATAGCCTTGAGACGTCTTAGGAAGCTTCGTGACAAAATCCATGGTGATGTTATCCCACTTCCATTCGGGAATCTTAGGCTGTACCAACAATCCTGACGGCCTTTGATGTTCGGCCTTGACCTTAGCACAGGTCAAACACTTGTTAACATAAGTAGCTATGTCGGCTTTCATATTGGGCCACCAATACAACTTCTTCATGTCTTGGTACATTTTGTCGGAACCCGGGTGAATAGAGTATTTTGATTTATGGGACTCGTGCATGATCACGGTCCGCAAATCGCCATAACAAGGTAACCAGCTTCTGCCATTGAGGCACAGGGTTCCATCCGCACGTGGTTCCAACTTTTGTTCTCTAACTTTCTCCGGATCCTTAGCATTTTCAAGCAACATGCCTCCAACATCTTCGTTCTTGATGTTCTTTGGTTTTTGTACTTTAGTCTGAGCATTCAATATTTGTTTGGGAAGATCCAAGCCAATAGTCATGACTAAGGCTCGAACTTTTAATGGTTGATCTCTCTCCTTCCTGCTTAGAGCATCTGCAATAACGTTTGCCTTTCCCGGGTGATAACGAATCTCACAGTCATAATCACTGAGCAACTCCAACCAACGACGTTGCCTCATGTATCAACTCTTTCTGATTAGACTGTGTTTGTAGATTCTTATGATCAGTGAACACCGTCATTTGTTCATACAGGTAGTGCCTCCATACCAATCTTGAGAGCGAACATCTACTGCTTTACCAAGTTCCAAATCATGAGTCCGTAAGTTCTATCTCATGAATCTTCATGGCGTATGCATAAAGCAATCACCTTTTCTCTTTTCATTAACACAGCGCCCAAACCCTTCTTTGAAGCATCGCAGTATGCGATAAAATCTTCGCTTCTCCTTCAGGTAAGGCAAGGATTGGTGCACTGTACAACTTCTGCTTTAACAGTTGAAAAGTTGCTTCTTGTTTATCACCCAACCTCAAAATTTGACCCTTCTTCTGAAAGTGAGCTTGGTCATAGGTTTGGCAATCTTCGAAAATCCTTCGATGAATCTTCGATAATACCCAGCAAGACCTAAAAATTAACGAATCTCCGTTGGTGACTTAGGAGATGCCCAATCTTTAATGGATTCGATCTTGGCAGGGTCCACATGAATACCCTGGCTCTCAATCATGTGACCGAGGAACTGTACTTTAGGAATCCAAAATTCACACTTAGAAAATTTGGCATACAACTCCTCTTTCTTAAGCAGCTCTAAGATTAACTTAAGGTGCTCTTCATGTTCTTACTTGTTCTTTGAATATATAAGAATATCATCAATAAAGACAATTACGAATTTATCCAAATATGGTTTGCACACCCGATTCATAAGGTCCATGAATACGGAAGTCGGTGTGTCAAACCAAACGCATAACTTGAAATACATAATGGCCGTAAACGGGTTCAGAAAGCATTTTTGAATGTCCTTCTTCTCGAACCCTCAGTGATGATAACCCGGACCTTAGTCCGATCGTCGATAGAACACTCAACCCTTGAAGCTGATCAAATAAATCATCAATTCTTAGGAGCGGATAACGGTTCTTTACCGTCAATTTATTCAATTCCCGGTAATCAATGCACATTCGAAACGATCCGTCCTTCTTCTTGACAAACAAGACCGGATCTCCCCAGGGTGAGGAACTAGGTCCCTTTGTCAGATAGTTCTTTTAGTTGCTCTGACAACTCTTTCATTTCAGAAGGTGTCAATCGATAAGGCGTCCGAGCTACAGGTGCAGCACCAGGTATCAAATCGATTTGAAATTCTAGTTGTCGAGTCGGAGGAAGACCTGGCAAGTCCTCAGGAAAGACTTCAGGAAAATCTCGAACTATTGGTACACATCTCTAAAGTCGCTTCTTTCTCCGACTGTCCCTTCAACCTCCTTTGAGTAACAATGTGCCAAAAATAATGGACATCCTTTTAGCATTTATTCTTGTGTTTTGAGTACGGATGAAGTGCAGACAAGCCTCAGTGTCCAGGTTGCTTCCATCACCGTGAACAATTAATGTTTCATTTCCCCAAGGGATATGAATGATCTTCTCGGCACATACAATGATTGCTTGGTACTTTGCCAACCAATCCATACCAACTATAGCGTGAAACTACCAAGTTCTACGGGCATTAAATTTAGATGAATGGGTGTTCAAGATATTTAATGTGCAACCCTTAAGGATAGGTGTTTTAAACCCAATATTTCTCCACCTGTCACTAGTTAGACATCATAATGGTATCTAAGGTAGATGCGTGATATCCATTTGGAACTAAAAGCAGTAGACACAAAACTCCTATCCTCACTTAGTATCAAAAATATAGAACAAAGGCGGTTGTTAGAAGGAACGTACCGTCATGACATTGGAGTCTGGTTTGTCCCTGCACGTCACCCATACCACCGCATCACTTTGGCTGGAGCCCCTGTCCTTACCCATCTTGATTTCCATGGTTTTGTTGTTCTTCCCCACCCAAACCCTTTTTTTTTTTTTGGACATTCCCTCTTGAAGTGTCCTTGAACTCCACACTCAAAGCAAGTAGATTTCTGGCCTAACCCAGTGCACCTCTGATTGTTAGCATTGTTGGCATTTCCCGTACTCCTACAGTCACGGGCAAAATGGCTAAATTTGTTGCATTCGTGGCATTTTGGAGCACACGAACCGTCGTGGTGATATTTGCATTTAGCGCATAGGGGTTTAGATCCCCTGTATCTTTCTTTTCACCAATCCGCCCCGCAGTAAACCCTGCCAGTGTTCGGCCTCTGTTCTTTGTTGTTCATTTTGATTGTTTCGGGAAGTGTTTTCAAACTTCCTTTTGTTCTCAGCCTATCTTTCATCAATGGTGCTGACTTTCTTATCCATTAGTTCAGTGGCCATTTTAACAACCTCTTGCATGGATTTCGGCTTTTCAATCTAACAATAGTGTTCCATGGATCATTCAGGGCAATCTGCCAACGTACCTTCAAATCTTTCAGAACTCCTCAGGAAACAATCCTAACCAAGAGCGTGCAGCTTCCCTGGAAACGTTGTTTGCTACCCTATCATCGATATCCCTTTCACTTTCACTTCCACAATTCGGCCTCAAGAGCTATTTTCAATCTCGTCTTTGGACAATAATGTGTCAGTCATTTTCATTCTCAGATCGGCCCAATGATTGCATATGCAATATCATACTCACAATATTATAACATGGAATCCACCATGTAGAGCACCTCTAGAAGAGTACAAGTGGAAAACTTAATCTGATTTTCCACAGAGCAGTTGCTTATGCGAAAAACAGTCTCCATCCTTTCAAACCATTGAGTTAATTCAACAGCTCCCTCAGTGCCTTTGAAATATAGGGGTTTGCACTTCATAAAGTCTTGGGTAAGATTGCAACTCCTCGACACAAACGACGTATAGTCCTTCTGCCACCCGTTCCTGAAGTATGGCTGTCATCGCCATTCCTGTTTGCATCACGTGCTGCCAAAGCAGCAGTGACACCCTGGTCAATCATTGCCTGAAGTTGGGCATTAATGATCGATGTGGTGGTGGTTGCTATTGGGGCTGGGGTTGTTGTGACCGGTGTTGACCTTATGGCTCATTTTGGTGCCATTTTCTTTAATCACAAGAAAATACAATACCAATTAGATTTCATTAAATCATAACCATGACATGACATATACATGATAAATAAAGTAAGATCACATCATACAGTGAAACATACAATATGAATTGAGTATCAACAATTATATAACTCAAATCACAATACACTCATAACAAATTCGATTAACATACGGATGACATATAAAACATTCATATACTAAATTTGAAAACATACATGAATGGTTCAGATACAAAATGGTCATAACGATTAGGTTACAAAATAAACATAACAACCTAAAGCCTTACTAGTCGGGATTAAACTCGTAATACTTAGTAGGCTATATACAAAATGACTAGCCATAACATGATCTAATCTATGAATTGCTACCAGCCTCCTCTGGTAGCTCTGGCTGTGCAGGACCTCCTTTGGGTCCTTGCTGTCCCTGTAGTGCGGTAACTGTCCCTGTAGTGCTGTCACCTGTCCATGTAATGTGGTCACCTGTCCCTGTAATGACTGCATCACTGTCAATGTCTGTATAAGCTGCTGCTGTTGGGTACGGTCAGCTGTCCTCGACTCTCTCATCTTTGCAAATCTCATATGGTCTGCTTTTAGCATCTCTGAAGTCACATCCTGTCTCCTGCGATCAGCAGCATGCAACTCTCTAATCTCTGACATCTGACCCAGTACGGTAGTGCGCAGTGACATAACCTCTCCGCGGGCAAGATCACTCGCATCCATCGATCGCCTCCAAGCCTCTCGGGACAATCTAGCCTCTGTCTCCATCTGATGACGTGTATATGCATGTGCTCGTCTGTCTCTAAACAACATATTGAGCCGACCAGCCAATAGCTGTCTCTGACTCTGCTCATCGTCTAACCTCGTATAAATCTCATCCGTGTCTTGCCTAACCCTAGTCTCGAATGCTGTCATATGTCGACCCAACTCCGTGTCAGTACTAACTGGTGCCCCCTGCAGGGTCTCAACTATCTCATCCCACGAGTCGGTGATCCCATATCCAACCTCTCTCTCCGGATCACGCCTGATCTCCCTATCCATAGTGGCAACAAAGCCGTAGTCTGCCCTAAGACCTCCAGCCAGTCTAGCAGCAGCAGCAGATGAGCTCTCTCCTACCTCGTATCTAGGACCAAGAGCGATACCTAACCTCTTCCGAGGTGGTAAGGTAACCTCGGGTCTGTCCTCCCTACGACTAGCAGAGGGTAGTAGCAATGGTGGTGATGAAGTAGGAACTGATATGGGCAAGGGTGGTGGTATCCCTAATGATGGTGCATCTGATCTGGTGGGGGAGAGTATGAAGGGTGGTGGTAATGGTAGAGAATGGGAAGTAGATGCGGCCTCAGCTCTCATCCGGATCATAGCAGCTCGATAGCCCAAATGGAACAAAAGGGCTTATGAGGGAGTGGTTGGAGATAACACAGGTGAGGGTGGTGATAGTGGTAGTGATGGAGAAGGTATCTGGGGAAGTGGTGAAGACCATGGGGAGAGCGGTGATGATGGTGGAGTAGATATAGCGAGAAGTCTGGCAACCTCTGCATCAGACCATACTGGCGTAGGTACTGGAGCTGGAATAGAAATCCTAGCTGTCACACGATATGCAGGGTGTGGTGGTGGTGTGGCCGCAGACTCATCAGTCTCGAACGGCTCTGTCTCCTCTGCAGATGGGGCCTGATCAGCAGCTGGTAAAGCAACAACTACAGAGTCGACAGGAGCTGGGTGTTCCTCCTCCTCCTCCTCCTCATCCTCATCAGCCTCCATGTCAACATCATCATCCTCATCCTCCTCCGATGGATCATCCTCATCGTCTCCGTCATCTCCTCCATAAACAGAATAGTCAACAGGATCCTCCTCGGGGTCCTCATCGTCATCCTCCACCGGGTCTGCCTTAGAATCAGACTCCGGGACATAGTCAGGTGACTGAGCAGTAGGTGAGGCATCCTCAGCATCTGGCTGATCCTCAGCAACAATCTCATCATCAGTATGCTCTGGGCCTGGAACATAATCTGGCGAAGGTGTAGCCTGCATTTGGCACCTCAGGGCCAGGCACGTAATCTAGAGAGGGTGGGGCCTGAAGAGCGGCCTCTACGTATGGGTCCTCTGGCATCCCAGGCAGCTCAAGGTACTCGTGATCATCGGCTCTCGGTGATCCTATGTCTGATAAACCCTCAAATGGGCTGGAAACCTCCGTGTATGTAACCCCCGATTCATCCGAATCTGACATGACTGAATCTAAAAATTAAAATAGCTTATATTAGTATTTAATATAAGACTCTTATAGTAATATACATTATATCATAACATGTATATCAATTATGAATGACACTAGTCCAACCAACTAACGCAACAAGTAGTGTATGCATGAATGTATGCACATATGTATGTCCCATGTAAAACCCCTTTGTATGAATTCGATATTTGAAATGTTATAAGTCCACAAAACATTTGAATCTGGTTTCTCTAATAACCCTTGGGCTCTTGATACCAATCATAAAACCCCCAAATTGGGTCACAAAGCGGAATAAGGTCCGGGGCTGATACTTCATAGATCGATAACACAAGATGTATATAGAACGACCAAAAAGTCGTTTAAAACTGATACATTGGATTTAACAAATTAATTGTTACATAAGCCGAAGCTTCACTTGTCCACGATTGTTCAAATAACAAAGATTCTAGCCCATAACAGTTAATACAAAATGTATTGAGAACAAAATCTTTAATGCATGATATCCAAATTAAAACCACCATGTATCCCTTGCCACTCGTTGCTTACTGATCCCCTAAAAACATTGCTTAAAACGTCAACAATAATGTTGGTGAATTCATAGGTTTGATAAATCATAGATTGTTAGACCTTAAGACAAGAGTTCCCAGTGTTTACGATAATCAAAACAGATGCAACATCATATAAATGTAATTACTTGCCCTAAGCTCATGACACTGAAGCTCGACATAAATGAATACCATATAAATGGCCTACATTGCCCGTGATGATGTTCCTAACCCCAAAACCTTATGACGAACATGGTATAAACGTTCCGATTTCCCCAGTGAAGCTAATCACCCGAAGGGGATGCCAATCCCAATAGATCATTCATGAACATTCCGCTCACAATCCAGTAACTGATAGTTCATGATAATGGGCTCAACTAGGGTTATCGCTACTTAGGCAACACGTAAACAAATATAAATCCCCATAAACACTTATATCCATTATAAAAACATTACATGTATCTTCCACCCCAAAACTAGTAAAACAAATCATGTAAAACGTGGGGCTATGAACTCACCTTGAGTTACTGATAATCCAAATATCACAGATAATGCGTCACGCAAATCGTTAGATGCAACCTATTTAAATTAAGGTCGTATAAGTACTAATCACATTGTGTAACTACTACCATATATCATTCTATATAGCTAATCACCATCTAATTGTTTTGGTAAAATTGTGTTTAACAAGTTAAAACGTTCATAATTACCGTTGTAGTAAAACTGGCGTAACTTTCGCGTTTTGAGTCCGTTTGAGGTGTTTCTTGCGCTCACGTTTTCGTATTAAGCCGAGTTATCAAAATTTGACATTTTCAAATTTTGGACCTACTGGTGAACAGTAACTTTTACTGTTCACACCAGATCATAAGTTTATTTATATGGTTTTTGTTATCGTAAAACCCGTAAACGTCGTATTTTCTTCGTTATAGTTCCGTTTTTAGCGATTCTTTCGAGCATGTTCTCGTAATTGAAAGTTCTATTGATTTATGAGGTTTACAAAAATAAAAGTTTCTGTCATGAATAGTAACTTTTATAAAAATAGTTTTATAAAAGTATTTATTGTCGTAAACTCGCGTAATTTGTAACTTCTTCGTTATTGATTGAAAAATTAACGTTTCCTATCATTTTTTGAATCCCCTAAAAAAATGTGTGATTTAATAAAAATGTCAACCTTCTGTTGTATAAGTTTTATAAACTTAGTTTTTATAAAGATTGATATTATAAATCACCGTTTAATTAACGTATAACACGTAATTAGCGATCTTTTCGTTATTAATTCCATTTTGAGTTTTCTTAGATTTTGGAATCGTCATGAGACGTACTATTTTTAAAAAAATATAAAATGGACAGGTTTGTAATCAAATTAAAAACAGAAAGTTAGGATGTCCTTCTCTTATTCCATATGAAACTTTGTTTCTATAACTTTCAACTTTGTATTTTACCATAAGTCTTTTATACTATATATATATTATATGTCTTACATATAATAAAGTCCATTAGTCCATCTCTTGTCCAAAATTCCATGATAACAAGTCCATAATAACTATTAAACCATCTTTTCTTATGTAACCTTTAATCACTAGTTTTATACATAACCATTTTTACACAATAACCATGAGTGTACAAGTGTTATACTTCCAATATAACCTTATTTTAGTGTTCATATAACATCACCAAAAGTCCATAAACAAAATTAACATGTCATTTGCATTACTTTTAATTGTAACATATGAAGTAGACTTTATAAACCCTAATTTGTACATAATCATTTTTACACTTAACCAACATGGTATAACACTTATAGATACATTTTAACATGATATTATCAATATCACAACATATGTAAAAGTGTACAAAATGATTATCACAAGTAAAAACTCTTTTTACATGTTTAAAAATCCTAAATGGTGATTCTTGCTATAAAGAGCAACATATGCATATAATGATAAATGTAAGAACATAAATGAGTTCTAGATGACCTTATGATGAATGATGATGATGGCCAACATAATCTAAACCCTTGTTTAGATTAAAAACGAAAGCTTGCAACCAAGAAAACCCTTGTTATCCAAATGAAACTCTAGCTTTCCTTTTCTTGATAAATACTTGAAAATGGTTAACCAATGCTTGGAAACATATTAGTATATCTTAGGAATGATGTGTGTATGTGTGTATGCTTTTAGAAAATCAAGGTATGGATTTGCTACAAGGGTGTTGTTTGTCGTGGCTATATGAGAGCCAAAGGAAGAAGTTTGTTTGATTTTTAGTTAAGTGTTTTGCTATCTAAGTGCTATCTCTCCTTGAATACTTGTATATATGAGAGTTAGTTGGTCAAAAAGAATGCAATAGTGGTCTTTGAGACATAAGGAGGGTCTTAAGGAAGACTATGGTCAAATTGGGACAAGTTATGGCTAGTTTTAATGAGTTAAGAGATGTACAAGCCAAGTTGCATGAAAATTATGCTCTTTGACTCTTATTGTTGTTGTTGTCATGGGATCAAGAGGGGAAAAGGGTTTCTAGAAGTCTTTTCCTATCTAACATAATAATTAGTGAAATATAGGAAAGTTACAACTTGTAGATTTTAATAAAAGATGTTTACTTGCAAGTATTTGTGTATTGTTTTGTTTCTTTAATGTACAAAGTGTAAAGTAATATTAACTTGGGTAATTTTAATAAAACTTTAGGTATTGGGTACACTCGTGGGTATTTATTGAAGCGTAGATTACTTAACGTGATTTCGAGTATGCCTAAATGCATTTTATCGCGAAACGTATACACTTTACGTATCTGATTTAAAGAAATTCTCTTAACTATATATATAATATAATAAAAAATATATATATAATCTAAAAAAAAACACAAATCAATGAAACCAGGAGTAGTATAGAATTTTCTCGAGTCGTTAATCCCCAACGAGGCTGTGTTGGAAAATCAATACAGTCGGAAGATTTGAGTTGGAAGGAGAGAAATGATTTGAGAGTGTGGAAAGTTAAATTAGACAATAACAAACAAAAACGTTTAAGAAAATCCTAAAAAATATGAAATTAAGCTAGAAATCGAGAGCACGGACACCGAACAAAGGGGGAAAAACCTAAAATCTTTAAAATTAACCCTACGAAGAAATTTCCACTTCTAAAATACTCTAGGAGACAAATAACGAAGAATGAAAAAGACTAGACTGAAAACGGAGGTCGTTTGACCCAAAAACGATCAAGACAAAAAAAACCGCACCCGAGCCCGTTCTTTAAAAATCAAAAAGTTATAAAAATGACCCTACGAAAATTTTTATATTTTTCCTACAAACTATATGACTAAATAAAATTTTCTAAAAAAGAAAAATATTTTTTTTGATAATTTTTGTATTTTTATGAATTTTTTAAACTTTTAACTAAATTAAATTATAAAAAATACTAAACGACTTTGAAAAATTCTGAAAATTTTACTAAAATTACTTTACCCTATAACTAACCTACGAAAAATAAGAAACAAAAAATTAGCTTATAAATAAGCCCGAAATAAGCTGTAAACAGCTTATGGCTTTACAAAGCCAAAATGCCCTTAAATACCCTGGCCCTTGGGATACTAACGTAAAAGTCCCTAGGGCGCAGCGGTAAGTGGTGTGTGTAAAAAGAGAGGTGTACAAGGGTAGAGACCCGGGTTCGAGTCTTGCTCACCCGGGTCACCCCTTGTCTCCTTTCTTTTTTTTTTAAAAAACTTTGTGAACCAAAGTTGTTAAGCTTATTGAGCTTAACAACTTTTAAAACTACAAGTTTTTGTGAAAGCTTATAAATAAGCTGAAAATGGGCTTTTAAAATGACAGTTTTGCTTAAAAGAGCTTAAGGCTAAAAAAAAACTAAGTCTTTTGGACTTTTAAACTAATAAGCTAAAATTAAAGAAAATAAGCTTAAGAGGGACCTAACCTAACCTAGATAAGCACTAAAGAGCTAAATAGTAATACATAAATAAGCTTAAAAAGGGCTTATATAGACAGAAAACTAAAACTAAGCTAAAGTAAAAGCCACTACGTTAACACCAAATAACAGTTGAAATGAGGGCAAATAAGCACTTTTCCCCCCCCCCCACATATTCACTCCATCCTAAAAAGCAACTAGGATCACAAATAAGCTCATTAAATAAGCTCAATAAGCCAAGAAAGTAAATAAGCAATTCCCTACACTAAAGCTAAGCAAAGACAGTTAAGGGGCAACTTTGAGCTTAAAAATAAGCTATCAAAAGAGGTTCTTAAGGTCTGAATTTGAGGGGGCTTGTCTAAGAGCTTATTGGCTTTTTAGAAAAGCCAATAACTTATGCTCAGGTGAACTAATAAGCTAGATGGGTGGGCTTAAAGTTCACCCCTTAGCACCAGGGGAAAACAAGCTAAAGACAAGGGCTTAAATTGACAGCTTCTTTTAAGCTGTCAAATAAGCTCAAATTAAAAGACTAAGTTAAAACAGATAAAAAAAGACTAGGAAATGGACTTGTGCACAAATTTTAAGCTTCCAA
The DNA here is from genome assembly GCA_026074375.1 of Tanacetum coccineum. NCBI lineage: Eukaryota > Viridiplantae > Streptophyta > Magnoliopsida > Asterales > Asteraceae > Tanacetum > Tanacetum coccineum. The sequence continues at coordinate 26,602 of BQNB010062920.1, forward strand.
AAACCATTTAAAACTGCTGAATTTTGAGAATGAAAATGGGCTTTTTGCTTTTAAAAAAAAATTACACTTAAGTCTTTTGGCTGTTTTGACTTAACAAGTCAAATGACCAAAGGTGTTTTGTCAGCTTGTTTTAAACACTCAATGACACACTTTTTTGACACTAAAACTCAAGTGTACAATGGCTTATCTAAATAAGCCATTGTATCCCTTTTTTTTAAAAACCACAGTTTTGAGAGCCCTTATAAAAACTTGAAAAACAGGTTTTGACTTAAAAACTTTAGCCAAACAAACTTAAATAAGCTCAACTACTTAATCTGAAACTAACTTTGTGACCACAACCCATACAAAACCATTTTTGACCCGTTTTTATTGTTAACCCAAACACCCCTTTAATATCTTAAAAGTGATTTAAAAACCTATAAAAGCTAAGTTTAACTGAAATTTTAAAAGACTAACCCTACTTAAGCAATATTAAACAATAAAAAGGTAAAAAAAAAGCAGCAAACTCATAACACGATGCTAAAAAACTTAAAAAGAGAATAAGCTAGAACAGTTTTAAGCTAATTTTTGACAGTTTTTGATCAAGTTGCATACAAATGAAATGAAGAGTAACTAGAAAGCATGCTTAGGCATAAATGAACATACATAAGCACAAAAGAACAGTAATAAGCTAAAAAATAAGCTAATAAGCAATTGCTACAGTAACTTTTAAGCAAAATTTAAAAAGAATTGTACCTTAAAACCCTTGCTCAAAAACAGTGTTATTTTAAAACCAATTAAGCTCTAAAACCTACCCAAAAGCTTATAAAATAAGCTAAAACTAAGCAATCCCAATAAGCCTTCCAATATTGCTTATTCATCCATACTTGATCAATCATACAGTAACTTTGTCCTTTGAATTTTTCTTAAACTTGTGTTTCAATTTAAAACAGGTTATAGAGAGTACTTTAAATGAAAGCTTAAAGGTTTTTAAGAGACACTTGAAATTTAGAACACAACTATAAAATCAACTGAATTTGCATTAAGAAAAGTGAAGTACAAGTACATAAGAGAACTAAAATGAAAATTTAACACACTAAAACTTTTTAAAAAACTAAAACTACACCTTTGCCACAAGGGCTTACAATGCTTAAATAGTAAAAAAACTACTCGGGATTTGCTGCTCCTGTCCTTCTTGCCAAGTATAGTTGCTTTCTTGTAGTCTCACAAAAGACTTGTGTTTTGTTGTGGTGTGTAGAGAACAATCTTACCCTCCATTTCCCTTGGTGCCCAAGTCGACTTATAAGAACCCTTGATGAATTCGGTGGGTTTATGGATTGCCAACATGGCAAACCCATGTGGGTGTGGGGTTATGGGATTGTGAAGTTTTTGGAGTATATGGGAAGTCAACCAAGGTGAGAAAACGACAGTATGTGGGGTATTGGGTTTTGGCGGGAATGGCTTGGAGAAGATATACAGTGATTTGAAAAGTTGGGGTGAAGGTTTGTGTGTTTAACAAGTTTGGCCCCTCGTGGTTTGTGTTTAGTTTACACCACACGTCCTTGTTAGATTGAGAGTTTGGGGACTTGGCAAAAATACCCCTTGAGGGTTATATTGCCAATTGCACCACAAGTCCTTGTTAGTATAAGAATGGGACCTTGGCAGTTTTGCCCCTTGTGGTTTATCTTTGAGAAATTGGCAGTTTGGGCCCTTCTCTTCATTTCTCTTGTTTTCTTCTTTAAATAAGTTTAGGGTTTTTGACAATTTGCCCTCCAAACTTAATTTTTCTTTCTTGACTTTTTGGCTTTCGGGTTGACTTTGGGTTTACTTTTCTACACTTGGGCTTGGACTTTGACTTTGTTTTTTTCCTGCTTTTCCATTCCGAGTCCGGTTTTGTCGTTTTGGCTTCGTTTTTCGTCCTTTTCTTAGATATCCGTTCCTGCACAATACAATTAGCAAAACAAGCATATATTTGGCATTTTAAGTCCGTTTTTGGTTATTTTAGCTCGTTTTTAAAGGTAAAAGGTATGTGTAATTAAACACATACCAAAATCCCCCATACTAAGGTATTGCCGTGTCCTCACGCAATGCTATGAAGTAAGCATTTGGAAAACTAAGAATCTCGAACACCCTCGACTAATAACTTCGAAAAGTAGCTAAGTGTTCATCGAGGAAGTTAAAGACTCATAAGTTTTGAAAATCCCCGTCTTTACCATTTTTTTTATATGTACACCTATTCTACACATCTTTTTGTATTTTTCATTTTTCTAGAATGTTTTGACTTTCGTTATTTAATAACTTTAAGGGATCATAGAACAAGATGCATTTCGATCCGAGAATGCCCCAAAAAGGATAAATTCATCGTTCCCGACTTTTCACTTATTCCAAACCAAGCTTAAAACGAAATCACTTTAATTATGAGTAAGATTCTAAACACACTCATATTTGCAATTTGGTAAACTTTTCACTCCCGACAATTATATCTTTAATGAGTATGTGTTAATTTGAATTTCAACTCATGAGGATCAATGTTTGCAATAATCTATGATTCACGGTTCCAACCCGAGAATAATGGAGATTTTAAAGGCGAGATCATCCCATGTAGCGACTTTTCGTCTCGGCACATCCCAACCTTGCGGTTAGTGACCAGGCTTTTGACACCTCCACAAGACTATTATCGGGACTACACGGGACCTTAAGGTTTCAAAAACTCTCAGGTTTGTCTGTAAGCACATAGTCTTATAAAAAATAATAGCCACAGTTTCAAAAGCATATATGAGTTAACGAAAATAGATCTATTATTTGCACTTAACATTAACGATATACGCATTGTAACCCTCGACCTTTAGAAGCGGCAACATCGGTTGTGAGCCGCAAAGAGCAGCAAACTTTTATCAGTCTCGGATAATTATTCTTACTATGGGTTTTCTTTAGAAGGCTGTAACATCGGTTGTGAGCCGGCAAGATACAGCAAACTTTTATCAACCCACAGCTTATATTTATGCATTTTTCATCATTTTATATATATATATATTGAGGAAATGTCTTTTTGAAAAATTCAAGTATAAATTTGAACTAAGTCTAAAGTTTTTGCTATATACTATAAAAATTATTGATTTAAGTTTAATTTCCAAAAGTAGCACGTATTTTAGTCAGGTTAATAATCTAATGGAGATAAATCGACAATTACACACATGAGCCTCTTAAGATTCTTTTTTTTTTTTGTATTTCCAAATAATCCTTGTTTAGCATACAACTCATACTTAACACTATCATTTTTCATTCTTCGCGAGTATTCGCGAACGCTTAGTCTAAAAGTTAAGGAACAAGCTAGAGCTCAACACGCTCGATCGAGTCAAAATTTATTCTTATTCTACCCAGCAGGAAAGTCAAAATTGTGATAAAACACTTATTTTATTTTTGAAAATTTTTAAATTTTTTCATTTTTTGAAATTTTGGTGGTAAAAACGGGATTACGTGATAACAACGGCTGCAGGCACAATCAAATCGAAGATCCCCCCATACTAGAATGAAACATTGTCCTCAATGTTTTACGAAGGGTTTCTACGTAAATCCTAAGCCGTTTATGAAGTATGCTTAAAGAATAGAACGTAGTCGATAAGATTAGGATATCGGGATTCCCAAATGAAGCTGAGGATTGTGAAGCTCTTGTGATCGAAGGACAAATAGCACGAGAGACCTTCAAAAATCCAGGACATCCTGGACATACAGCACAAAACCAACAACACATGAAAAGGAACAGAGGCAAGCCCCACACAACAACTAAACACCTATTCAATAACTAAGTCTTACTACTGACCTACTGTACAACTAAGATAAGCATGGGTGCCTCCCACGAAGCGCATTGTTATGGGTCACTAAGCTTGACCCAATTCCTTGAATTCAGTTGTCCTTAAGGGAATGTTTGGAGGTCCGGATATCCAAGCAGGATATCACCTCCAAAGTAGTGCTGAGACTATGACATGTTACATTGAAGTTTGGCCCAGAGTTTTGGGATAACTCAACGGTGCCATAAGGAAAGACTTGAACAATGGTAAATTGTCCTGACCAACGGGATTTCAATTTGCCGGAGAAAATTTTCAATCTTGAGTTAAAGAGAGGACTTGAATCACCTGACGTTAAAAACGCGGTTTTTGATCTTTGCGTCATGAATTCTCTTAGTTTTCTCTTTGTAGATCAAAGAGTTTTCATAGGCTTGATCACGCAGTTCACTTAATTCATTGAGTTGAACTTTGCGTTGATCACCCGCTGTTTGGAGATCAAAGTTTGCATTTTTGAGGGCCTAGTAAGCTTTGTGCTCCAACTCGATCGGTAATGACATGGCCCTTTCCATATACAACATGTAGCGAGTACACTGCATGGGTGTTTTGATGCTTACGGGAAAGCCCAAAGAGCGTCATCAAGTTTGTCCAACCAAGAGGCACTGTTTTCCGCCCACTGTCCCCTTTCAAGAATCTTATTAAACCACGATTTATATTTAAACTTGCCCACTTTTGTCCTGGGAGATATCGTGGTGAGAGATGATGAGTTATCTCCATATTTAAGCATGACCTTCTGCAAACTAGTCCTATGCAAAAAATGTGTTCCAACGATCACTGATGAGTCGCGGAGCACCAAATCTGGCAAAGAGAGATTTAAGAAATTTGCAAACTACCGGCGTCGTTGTGGGGAGCGCCTTTGGCTTCAAACTCCATTTTGACAGGATAGTCGACAGCACACATCAAGTATGTATGTTGTTGGCCTTTAGAAAAGACGGGAAGGGTCCCCATGAAGTTCGAATGCCCCCAAACGTCAAAGTTAGGTATTTCACAAACTTTGGATGGAATTTTGAGGCATAACAACCTTTGTGAGATATTCCTTGTCCGTTTGGCATGATCACATTTTTAACCAACTCGTGAGCATCCTTTATATATTGAAGGCCAAAGAGAATCCCCGGCATCAAAAGACCTTTTTGGCGTTTTTTTTTTTATTTTGATTATTTTGTGTTGGGGATGTTGTTATTTTAGTTTTTTTTTTTTTGCGTTGGGGGGATTTTGAAGGTTTGCACCAAGATGCCCCCGGTGGGTTCATTGTGGCAGAAGGTTCATGTGCACAAACACCGCCGATCATTTGATTCCGCACAGATTTTGAACAAGAAAGGGTCATACCCAGAAGTAGGGATTGACATCTATAAAAACTTGTTTTCTGTTGGGATGACATTCCCTTGACAACGAAGTTCCCCCCGCATTTAGTTTGCGAAATCCTTGCAAACCATGGGGTACTATCAGCACGAAGAGCAACCGATCCAAGAGTTTCGAGAGGGAATGTTTCAGTGATTTCCTTGTTCTCGGTTTATCTGATAGAAGGTTCACAAGTCTTGAAGAATGATCGGAGGCCCAAGATTCACTGCACCTTTTTTTGTCTGGAATGATTAACATCAAATTCTTGGAGCAAAAGGATCCACCCCACCGCATCAGTCTTAGCTTTAAGCAACTTTCTTAGCGATTAAGATACTTTATAAGCAGATGGTCGGTATAAACACTATGCCTCTTAGACAAACAAGATACGACCAACAGAAATTTCCTCAAAAGCTGTACACTACCGCAAGTAATATTCTTTTCGGTCATAGTGGTAGTGTGCTTTGAGCTTCATTCCATTGTTTAGCTGGCAAAGTAGATTGTGGAAATGCTTGTTTTTTCGTTGCCCTAGGACTGCCCCAATTGCAAAATCACTTGCATCACACATGAGTTCGAAGGGCAAGTCCCAGTCGGGAGCAATCAAAATCGGAGCCTCAGTCAATTTTCTTTTAAGTGTATTAAAGGATTCGATACACTCTTTTGAGAAAAAAATGGAGTCTATTTTTCAAGCAAATGATCATGGAGCGGCTATCTTGGAGAAGTCTTGTATGAATCGTCGGTAGAAACCGGCGTGCCCAAGAAAACTTCAGACACCTTTCACAGTAGTCGGGTGAGGGAGCTTGGCGATAACATCAACTTTAGCTCGATCGATGCTCAATTTCTGATAGAATTTTGTTCCCGAGAACAATGCCTTCTTTTAGCATGAAATGACTTTTTCACCAATTCAGGACCAAATTGGTGTCTCACACCGATTAACATTTTGTCCAAATGGGAATAGGCATGAGTAGAAAGAATCCCTCGAAGACTAAAAAGCATCCATAAAACACTTCCATCATTGTCTCGATCCATCGTCATGGAGCTTGCCATCATACATCATTGGAACGTGCCTGTGCATTGCATAGCCCAAAAGGCATGCGACGATAGGCAAATGTTCCGTATGGGCAAGTAAAGGTTGTCTTTTCTTGGTCCTTCGGGTCTATGGGAATCTGGAAATAACCCGAAAAGCCATCGAGGAAACAATAGAATTGGTTTCCCGCGAGTCTTTCGAGCATTTGGTCCATGAAGGGAAGTGGGAAGTGGTCCTTTCGGGTAGCCTCATTCAACTTTCTGTAGTCGATGCATACTCTCCACCCTGTGACCAATCGAGTCGGTATAAGATCATTTTCATCATTTTTGACGACGGTCATGCCACCCTTCTTTGGTACACAATGCACCGGGCTTACCCATGGACTGTCAGAGATCGGATAAATCAATCCGGCGTCAAGAAGCTTTTCAACTTCTTTCTTGATGACGTCGTGGATTTTTGGATTCACCCGTCTTTGATGCTGAACCGTAGGTTCGTAGTCCTCTTCCATGAGAATTTTGTGTGTACAAAACTCTGGGTTGATACCCTTGATATCAGAAAGTTTCCAAGCGATGGCTCGCTTGTGGGACTTAAGAACCTCGATTAGAGCTGCCTTTTCCTCATTCTTCAAGTCTTTTGCAATAATGACGGGTAACTTGTCGTCACCCCCAAAAATGCATATTCCAAATGAGGTGGCAAGTCCTTGAGCTCAACCTTAAGGGGCTCATTAACGGAAGAATTTTCATGATTTGCTTCACAAATCTTGAGATCTTTTGGAGTTCCAGGAAAATAATTTCCTTGGAGGTGGTGATGGTTCACTATTTAAATTGCCATCGAGGAAATATATCCCCTTCAGGGTCATAATATGTTGCGATCACTTCCGTGAAGTTGATCATCCTCTAAAGCAAGAAAATAGTCGGTCATCTTTTCGAAAAGGAGAAAGTCACTGTCCCCAAGAATAGAGTTTAATTTAGAGAAGAAGAAGAGATGATTTGATCATAGTAGGAGTGGAATTGCCACTCCGAGAATCACATCAAGAAACCAAGAACTTCTTGAAGTATTCTTCACAACCAATCAATGAATCAATTCAGGTTTGGCCGTCATATGATTGTAAGTTAGCCGTGTATCTCGAGTTTGGTCCAGATTGAAATGTCATAGGCCCTCTTCCCACACCGAAGGGTACTCTGCCCTCGAACAGCGATTAATGCTCGACTTGTCCTTTAAGAAACTCCTCACGAGAATTAAGTACTCGGGGTCTGGCTCAAAATCGACACTAAGAAATCTGCAGGAAAATTGGAACTTCCCCACCGTCACATAGACATCTTCAGCGATACCGATTGGTTCAGAGATTGAACGGTCCGCTAATTCAAGCGTTATGCAAGTCGAGGTTAGTTCAGAAAGAGAGATTTTTCCAGACGAAATATGGTATAAGATTAATGCTTGCACCAAGATCAGCCAAGGCATTGCATGTATTAATCCCGGAAAATTCACATGGAATGAGAAATCTGCATTCGGCAGACTGATCCAAGTTTCTTTGGTAACTTGTTAAGATGACGGTTTGATCAATTCCTCATTCATGGGGTTCTAGCCATTTCACTCAACTTTTCCTTGTTTCCGATTAAGGTTTTTAGAGTCGAGGCGAATTTTGGCATAAGCATCAAGGCATCCGTAAAGCTAATTTCGAAACTCAAATCCCAAAAGATTTCATAGAATTTCTCAATTTGGTCGTTATCTATTCTCACAGTACGTCTTTCCATCATTTTCTCTTGAAGGAAATGAAATTGATCGCTTTTGGTTATCCATTGAGGCACTAACCTGGGAGTATTTGTGGCTAGAGATAGATTCATAGATTGACAAACATGGACAACCGATGTGACTCTTCGGTGCTCACCGTTATAAGTAGGATGCCCAATCGTGTCCCTTTGTGACCTCGGGTTCACTTCTACACTTTAGGAGAAGAAGTATAGGAATCGTGGTCCTTGTAAGCTACACCACATTTAACAACGTGAGTGGTAATACCCTTTAAATCCTCCTTCGGGTTAGTAACAGTGTTACTAGGGAGAGTTCCCGAAGTAGAGGCGGTATTCATCTTGATGAAGTTACCTAGCATACTTTCAAGTCTTTGATTTGAAGTAGCCAAGTATTTCAAAATTGATTTTGCATGTTTTGACCTTGAGTTTGCATGTTCCTCATCACAGCATCATTAGCTTTTACGTAGCTATGGAAATCTTCCTTTGATACACCTTGAATTTGAGGAGCTGGAGCTTGATAGGCGGGAGCTTGATAAGCACATTATTTCTTCAGAGTTTTTACAAACGAGAGGTTCCTAAAATCTATACAATAAAGTTTAAATGATAATGGTTTTTCCATCGTCATGTCCTCGCCACTCCGTGCCATTAGTTACCTGCGATAAAACATGCTAAAAAGTCAACACAAAGGTTGAGTGTCCATAGGTTTAAGTAATATTATTTGAATGCAAATGCGATATTGGGCTACGTTGGTAAACACCAATTATTGAAAACATATTTATTATTGCCATTAGCTCATGAATCCGAAGCCTTAGGGTATTGATTCGTGGTTAAGCATACACTTATATAGCAACCCTAATACAGATCCTAACCGAATGCCCTTGACCAAGGCAAAAGGTCAAATTCCACAAAAGGATAAAATACACAAGATATAATCAATGATAAAAAGATTCCGGAAGAGATATTCCCGGGTCGTATGTCCCAACGAGGCTGCAATTGAAGGTAATCCTGGTTTGATGAGAAATTGAATGATGGAGAATATTTAGATATGATGGAAACACTGATATAATTACAACTAAAATTAATTAAATAAAACCTAATTTAATCTACGGGAAACAGATATAGGAAATGGGGATCTTAAAAATTACGGGAAACAAAATTAGTTATAGGGAAATCCTAAAATTAAATCTATACTAAAATACGGGGAACAGAATTAGGTATCGGGAAACCTAAATACTAAAAATTAAGAAAATAAATGCTAAATTAAATTAAAAATCAAAATTAAATTCTAATTAACTTAATTTGAAAAATAAAGAAAACTAGAACTAAAACGGAGGTCGTTTGAATGCTAAACGAAAAGAA
>BQNB010062921.1:0-26934 GCA_026074375.1 Tanacetum coccineum
GATCTCGATCCGATCTTACGATCTCGATCTTGCAAAAACAAAAACGATCCCAGGTGGGATCGCGATCTTGACAGCCTTGCTTGATTGAACTCTCTATAATATTCTGACCCTTGATTAAACGGACCTTTATAGAAATCTGATCCTTTAAAGTTATATATATTGCAAGAGAACCCCTCTTATTTTTTTTCTAGGTAATTATGGTTTTTAACTGATCGACTAATTTACGAGGTTTGAACCACCATCACACACACTCAATTCAATATTGATTTTTTTATATATGTGATAATAGTGATTTTTTTATTTCGATGTACATACGAAATAGAAATTCGTCCTTCTCAATTAACTAAATCTGCAAAATAAATAATTAGAGAACTCAATTGATTTTTGTATTAACAACGAAATGCTGCTTTTGTTGTCTGCACGAAATACAAAGTAGAGATAAGCAGAAAAATCGAAAAACCGAATAAACCAAACCGATCAACACCCTTATACAAAGTAGTAAAATATAAGTTCGGTGTTTTCTTTCTTTCTACTAGGTTTTAGCTCAAATCCCTTGAAACTAACTGGGTTGAAATTTGGCTTGTATGTCCACAATAAGAACATGTCCATATATAAAAGTCATTAATTAGTAGTTACACAAAGCTACAAAATCGAATATACACGAAGAGTAAATGGATAAGGATTTTCTTGTTTAAATTATTTGAAAAAAACGAGTTTTTGACTCAAATGTACGTAGTTTAATCGAATGTGTTCTTGTAACTGTTTTTGACCCTTTTATGGTCACTCATCAAATAATGAAGTATAACCTATACTATATATAAAGGGTGCATCATAAATCTTGAATCATGAATTCCAACTTACGTTGCGTTCTCGGGTTTTTATACAAGAGAATAGAAAATAAATAAAATGATTGGAAGAGGAAAGAAAGGAAAGTAAACAAGTTTTGTGTGTTTTTGAGAAGAAATAATATGAAAGGAAATCAAAACAAAGTTCACACAATTCATGTTCTTGAGTTGAGAGGATAGGAAATGATATTAAAACTTTTACATTTATACCCTTTACATGTAATTGTCCATATGTGTGTTCCAAAACTAAAATTAGTAACGAACTTTTTAAATTTTAATTATAATCTATTATTTTGATTAAGATGAATAAATGTCATTAATGAACAAAAAATAGAATTAATTATTTTTGTATAGCATTAAGGGTATTTTGGGTAATCCTATTTGATTAAATATATGTTACAAATACGTTTTTATTGCCTCCATAACTCTTATTGTAACTCCTCCTCATAAATTATCCTTTGACTAAATATTTATTACACTAACACCATTCATCCATCATTAATATCATCTAACACTAATCGATAGATCCAACGGTTTCCGGGTGTACGGGTTCGTGGTGTGCGAGTGTGTGGTGTACGAGTCGGTGGTGTACGATTCGGTGTACGAGTTCGTGGTGTACGAGTCGGTGGTATACGAATCGGTGGTGTACGAGTCGGTGGTGTACGAGTTCGTAGGGTAAAAGTTCATGGTGTACAAGTCGGTGGTGTACGAGTTCGTGGTGTACGAGACGGTGGTGTACGAGTCGGTGGTGTGCGAGTCGGTGGTGTGCGAGTCGGTGTTGTGCGAGTCGGTGGTGTACGAGTCGATGGTGTACGAGTCGGTGGTGTACGATTCGGTGGTGTACGAGTCAGTGGTGTACGAGTTCGTGGTGTATGAGTTTGCGTCAATAAATAAATAGATATGAAGATGTATCAAGAAAAATACTACCATATAAACGTCATGTTAAATAAAAATTAAATAGTGTTTAGAATAATAAAGTTAAAAACATTACACAAAATGGGGCATTAATCTTGCAATTAAACTTGGGTTTATTTACGAAAATGTCTCTTTGACAAGATCATTTATTACACTAACATCATTCATCCACCATTAATTATCATCTAACATTAATCAATAGATTCCAATGGTTTATTTTACTTTTATATTTAACATTTTAAGGAGCTACACCACATTAACCTCCCTCTATACCCGTTACATGTAATTGTCCTATGGTGTTCCAAATGAAATAGTAACCGAACTTTTAAATTTTATTTAGGGTAAAGCGTAGTATCCCAACGAAAACTTTTCAAAATTATGATTAGGTTCGTGTACTGAACAATTGTAGAATTTATGGTACGTGTACTTTCATAAGAGTGTTCTATTTGCATATTTTGCTGGGCGTGTCATACGTGATCGGGACACGGTGGCTTATACAAACGTGACACGTCATCAAAATGTGCAAATGAAAACATTTTATGAAAGTACACGTACCAAATCGACAATTATTTCAGTACACGTACCAACTAGATAAATTGTGAAAAGTTTGTTGGTATTCTACGGCTTTATCCCTTTTAATTATAAGTTGCATTTAGCAATATATAATAATATACATTTCACAAATTTAATAGTATTTTTATAACATACAACATGTAAAAGAGGGTTACGATAAGACTCTTGGCCAACAAGTAAGAACATGTATAAACTTGAAATGAGAAACCATAAACAAAAAAGTTCAGTTGTCCATTAAAGTACTTTCTGAGCACCACTTGAAATAATTATACTTATATTGAGATAAATATTTTACTGTGAATATATAGCTTGTGTAAAAGAAGGAACTCAAACAGGGTAAATTGGTCATTTACTTTGTAATTAAAACACGGACGTTTTTCTTTCCTAGACAATTAGCCCAAATATATATGGGCGGAAACAAAATGCTTCTAGTTTCCTTTCTCTTTCATGTCATTTCCATTTGTTTTCTTTCCAAAAAAACTAAAGAATACAAGAATCCTTTTATTTTCTTTCTTTTCTTTTCTTTTACCCTTAAAATAAACCTCGAGAACGCAACGTTAATGTTGACTTTATTAGTTTCCATGATTTGGTAAATGACTTTTGACTCTTGGTCGAATATATACATTATGAGATGAGAGGAATTTTTATATTTAATACTTTCCGAAACGTTATTCTAATCTCTACTATATCAACCATAATCTTCATTATACTTGAAAGTTAACTAGTAAAAAAACTCTTTCTCTCTCCTCTAATGGCGATTCCTGCCAAATTTTGTTCCAACTGAATTAACCATTTTTATAACTGTTTTTTTGCCATTAAAACACTGATCTAAACCTTATAATCCTCTCAGTTCGATATTGCAATCCATCTATCGTGATTCTTTGGTGTTTCTACGGTTACTGTTTCATTGTTTTGGCGCCAAAATTGAGATTTAAAATTACTTTGTTTTTGAGTGATTTTAGAGCTTTAATTCGACATTCTCAGCTGTTGGTAATGTGTGTTAGGTCATTTTAATCGATTAATTAGATCACTATTACTTTTCCAATTTTCCTTAATTTAGAGTAAACCCTAATCATGATATCCAAAAGATCTATAAAACCTACTAAGATCTTTGATAATTTTGTTACTAATTCTAGTAGGAATAAGAATAAACAAAAAACTGCATCAAAAAAGAGTAATATGGTTAGTAATGCAATGAATGATATGGTTGATTTAGATGGGGAAAGTGATTCAAGGAATTGTAATGAGATTGTAGAAAATGGTGGTATTCAAAGTGTGGATAGTGTTTGAGAAGGGGAATGTAAGGGATGAGGAGTGTATGGATGCTGACGGTGATAAGTTTGAATGTGATAGGAGTAGGAACATGGGAATCAATCGAAGTAATGAGGGTGATAAGAAGGATACTGAGCAAAGGGGAATGATTATGAGGATACTAAAGGCATTAATGGTAACAGTGAAAGAACCTAATGCATAAAATGGTCGACAACAAGATAATGCAAGATTGTGTATAACACAAATTAGATTTTTAATTCTACGAACGAAATAAGTGAGGAAGGAGGTGATATTGTGATTTTTGATGAAGCATTGGTGGAAAAGGATAGTGCTCAATGAAGATTAACTGTTTGTGGTCATTTTGTGGGGTATAAGATGAATGTGCATGAACTGTGGTATCATTTAAGAAGAATGTAGAGTAAATGCGGTATTGATGATATAGACATGAAGGTTAATGGGACATGTATGTTTAAATTCAGGAATGAAGAAGGAATGAACAAAGTACTCGAGCTAGGGCCTTGGCTAGTGAAGGATGTGTGCTAAAACATACATCATTTATAACCCGAAAAACACTAATAAACGGACTAAAAACATGAAATATGATAAATATTATTGCAAATATGTTTGGTTTGTGTTTTTATGTCTTGCAGGTACAAGGGATTGAAAATAAATCAAAAACGGTGACTTTCGGTTAAGATTTGAAGACGTTTATGCGTTTTTCAAGATCAAGACGAAGTCGTTAATATTTCCCGAGCATGCTATTGGAAAGAGCACGAAAATTCGAGTCCGACGGTGCCTTCATCTCTTATTAGGACGGCCCGATGCCATTTATATGGGTCGGACCGACCCATACTCATTTAAGTTCAAATGTAACAACAAGCCAAGCCCAAGACTAAATTAAAGAGCCTAGCCCATGTGTGGAAGTTACAATTAGGCCCATCTGTTGTAAAGGACCTCGGCCCATGTTACACAAGTCCAAACAAAAAGAATTGAAGCCCAATTTCTAACTTGGCAATACTACTTACGGACTTACCTATGACGCAATGAAAAAAGATATAAAGGCAGCAGATCACGTGATAAAAGGATATCTTATCCTTGTTAGTTTGTTTCGTTTTTTTTCATCTTTCATTCTTTATTTTTGTAGGAGTAGATTAGAGAGTAGGTTAGAAACTTAGAGTAGACTAGATTAAATTTCCCTTATGTAACTTTCATTCGATTCTCTTGTATTAGATTTGATTTGCTTTGTAATGATCGGTTCGATCTAGTGATTTTGATTCCAGGTTTGTATTAAGATTCGAATGGTTTAAAGATTTTCCTGGTTTTGTTATTGATTTGGATGGTTGTTATGGCTTATTTCGTTATCACCGATCGGTGGGGTTTGTTTATGGATCCGGTTTGACGTTTGTTATAATTCGATCAATTAGAAGTCGAGTCTTCCAGGTTAGAGTTTGATATCGATACTTTTCTTTCCTTTATAGCTTATATTCGTTTCGAGTACATGGCTAGTTGGTTAAGATTTTGGTTGTCATTATGTCTTATTTTATGGTTTAGTATTGCTATTGGTCTTGTCCTTAATTTAGTGTTTAATAGCTGATTTAGTTCGAGTGTTTATCGGTTATTAGCTTATTTGCGAGTTTGGCTTATTTCCATTTGCTTATTTGGTTATGATTAACTTGTAATCTCTTTCAAAATATGCGCTTATTGTGTGATACATCTGGTTGTTTTGATTTGAAATGGTTTGCTTCGGTATTTAGCTTTAGTGATTGCTTGTTCTGTTCGGGGTTTGTTTCGTAGCATAAAGGGTCGTTTGGTTAGCTTATTCCTAGATATAATTTAGTTCTCCTTCTAGCTTAGTTTCAGCTTATGATTAATTTAGTTGTAGCTTATTTTCTATCTTATGATCGTTGCTTATTGGTTCGGATATATTTGTCTAATATGTCTATTATTATCGCTTGTTCAGTTTTAGCATGACTAGTAAGTAGATTTTATATGCTTGTTAAGTGACCGTAGATAGTGAGTTAAGTGTGGATTAAAAAGTAAATTGTTGATTAATAATTTTCGGATTATTTAGATTTCTTATTTGAATAATTCGAAGGGCAAAAGCCAGAAAAATAATCAAACATCAAATCTAGTAATTAATACTTTTATAAGATATCGTTTTCAAAATAGACCAACGTCGTGAGAAAATAATATTTTTACGGGTGTTAATTCGTCATCATTTAAAGTAATTTGTACCAAAATAAAGGCTTGTTTTTAATATAAACCAACGTTGTGAGAAAACTGTTTTTAAACGGGTACTAATTCTTTATTATCTTTGTATTTCACATTTAATGATCTTTTCACCTCACTTGACAAGCATATCCGTTTTAGTTTCATCTTAGTATTATTCTA
The DNA here is from genome assembly GCA_026074375.1 of Tanacetum coccineum. NCBI lineage: Eukaryota > Viridiplantae > Streptophyta > Magnoliopsida > Asterales > Asteraceae > Tanacetum > Tanacetum coccineum. Next base: position 5,997 of record BQNB010062921.1, read on the forward strand.
GATTATTATTATATTATTATTATTAAAAACCAAAACCAAAAACTAAAATATATTCAAGCATTAAATTGAAAACATTTTCGTGAATTTTAAATTCATCTTTCGTTGGGACATGACATCCGGAGGATTATCTATTACTTTTCCTAAAGTAATTTTTATCCGACATGATTACTATATTATATTACTCGACTGATCTTTCGGGACAAATCAGTGAACAATAAACCTTTGTTAAAAAATAGAACCTTACAATTGGTATGGATAGGGTGGAACAAATTAAGGTGCCACTATGGGTGACTCTAGTGAATATCCTAATGGAAGCTTGGAGTACTGAGTGCATTAGTTCTTTAGCTAGTATTCTTGGTAAGCCATTGATTATGGATAACATGACTGCTAGGAGATGTCAATTTGGTGAAGGAAGGATGGATTTTGCAAGAGTGCTGGTAGAGTTTGATGTGGTGAGGGGATTCAAGGAGAAAATTAAAGTACAATATAGGGATATAAATAATAATAAGAAAGGGTCAAAGTATGTGAATGTGGAGTATGCGTGGAAACCATAAATCTGCTCACATTGCCATGTTTTTTGACATAATTTTTCTGACTGTACTAAAACAGAGAGAAGTGAAGAGGAGATAGTTATGGAAACTAAAGGAAAAGAGGAGTTGAGTAGGTAGAGGTATGAGGAAGCTAGGAAAATAATTAATTATGTTAATGTTATGGGAAACAGAAGGTATGGGATAGAAAGCAATATAATGAAGGAAGATTTTATAACATAGGAACAAAGATTAATGATGTTAAAGGGAGTAAAGGTAATGTTTGGAAGAAGAAAGAGGTGAATGAGGGGAGATATAACAAGTCTAAGAACAAAGGTCAAGAGAAAAAAGGGAAAATCCAAGGTGAAGAGGAAGTGGTAAAATCTGGTAACAAATTTGCTGCTCTAAATGAATTGGAGGAAGATAATAATGAATTGGAAAAAATGAAAGGAAGGATGATTGTGGATGTTTTCCTAAATAAGAAGATACAACCAAATTTTATTGAAGTTAAAAGTTGGACTCAAGACATGATAAGGTACTTTAAGGATCAATGGGAAATTGATAGACAAAAGGAAGCAGAGGAGATGAATGGGAATATAGAGGATGTTCTGAAGGTTAACTCTGGAATTGCAAAGGAATTGAGTACATAGGAGGTTGCAGGTATGGATGCTACTATTCTAACTGATAGTAGTAAAGAGGTCCTTTCTATTTTTTTTATGATAGATCTCAATATTGGAATGTGGAATATTAGGAGTATAAATCAATAAAAAAAACAAAAAGTGATGCTAAATTTTATAAAAAATGAAAAAATAAATGTTTGTGGCATTGTTGAAACTCACTTAAAGCCTTTAAGATTAAGTAAGGCAGCTGGCCTTGCTTTTGGAGGATGGGATTGGGTGTCTAATAATGTTCATAGTACTAATAGTTGTAGGATTTTGATAGGATGGGACAAAAATAAGGTTGACATAATGGTAGTTCATATGACAAGACAAGTTATGCTTGTAGTTGTTCAGATAATCAAATCAAAAAAAAGTTTTTTTAGTTTTGTTTATGCTTTAAACTCTAGAAAGAAGGAATCTATGGATTAAGGAGAACAATAAGTATCACTACTGACTGGCCTTGGATCTTGATGGGAGATTTTTAGGGATTTAAGGGCTTTTTATGAATTTTTATGAACTATGAGGGATTGGTTTGGGAATATTTGGAGTTTTTGACTTTTTGTGGTTTGACTTAAGTTGACCAAAGGTTGACTTGAGTTGACCATTCTTGATTTTTGATAGCTTTCTCCTAGCTTTTTGCATGCTCTTCCATTCTCGTGTCCGTGTTTGTCCGTTTTTGACCGTTTTCTTGTGTTTTTTGCTTTATCCGTACCTACACAATAAGAAAGACAAAACAAGCAATATACAAGCCTTTTATGCATAGTTTTGGTCTTTTTAGGGTCATTTTTGATATAAAACGGATATGTGTTTTCACACATATCAAAGAGTCAAGGCTAAATGCCAAAAACAATCTGGTTTGTTGGTTCAACCTGTGATCCCGGTATGGAAATGGGAGAACATTACAATGGATTTCGTCACTAAGTTGCCAAAGACATCGTTGGGTCAAGATGCAATTTGGGTAATTGTTGACCGACTCACCAAGTCTGCACATTTCTTGCCAATGAAGGAAACCAACTCTGTGGAAAACGTAGAAGGGGGGGTGAATACGTTTCCGATTAAAATCTAAAAACTTTTTGTATCAAATGCCCGAACAATCGTGACTTAATAAGAAAAGTACTAATAATAGTCAATGACTATATCGAGTAAACAAGCATAAACATCAAGCAATAACATAAGCATAATTATAAAGTAAAGAAATAACGATATGTAAAGAGAAAGCAAACCGAACATGATGATTTATTGTGGTTCGGTCACGGAGCTCCTCTCCGCCCTACTCCACTCCTCAAGTACCCAACTCGAGAGTTAATTCACTAGATTAACATGCTCCCTTTTCAGCGGAGAAAACCTTACACAACGTCGCTTACACTTTATCCGGTACTAAGCTAAATACTGAGTCCTAATCACCGGGAGAATCAACCCATCATCGCTTACACTTTATCCGGTACAAAGCTAAATACCGGGTTCTTACACAAAGGGTAGAACCAACCGAAAACCCCTTTATGTTTTATGTCCCAACATAACAAACCTTGTGTTTTATGGCACAAACACATAAACCATCTAGTCTAAATCAAATGGTACAAAAGATGATACAAATGAGTATACAATGATGATCCACGACAAATGTGTCTAATGGATATGAATGCCTAATCTAAATTGACTTCCATTGATGATAAGCCTTTAAATGGATGTAGATGATGAGATCTCCAATCTTGTAGATCTTCATATGGGTATGTTTGATGGTGGATGGAAATGGCAAGATCTTTAAGGCTTGCTTTGGTTGGATCATCATAAGAGTATGCTTACAACCAGATGAATGTTAGAAGCATTATGATCACATGAGAATGAGGGTGTTTAATGATTATTGCTACTGATCTAAATGAGTGAGAAATACAGAGAAAATGTGTGTCAAAGGTGTGTGAAAACATGAGAAATGGCTTAGTATTTATAGCCAAAAAGTTTACTGTATGCCGGTTCTGCCGATGCTGTTGACAGAGGGCACCGACTTGCAAAACTAAGGGCATCGGGATACAGTAACTAAATCCGGATTTTGATTTACAAATGCTTGAGATATCTTGTGTAATCTTATGAGATTTTCCTTGGATTTGCTGCATTTGATTATATACTAAATGAAGTAATTATATTAATAAGTGTAAGATGATTTTGTGTTAAGTTAGGGTTTAAAAAGATTTGTACACTTTTTCAAGTTGCATGTGCTTTTCTACAAAGTTGGGAGATAGTAAAGAAATCATGTTTTGAGATAATAAGAGGTTTGAGAAAAATGGTTTGTTATGTTTTGTCATTAATAAAACCTTAGCCTTAGTTGATTGTAAAACGTTTTGTTTAAAACCGGTTTATTTGTATAAAAATACTTGTGAATGCAAAATGTGAAAAGAGGTTTGATCATAATGCAACATAACAAACATGTACGAACCAGTGTTGCAACATACGAGGAGTCGAGACATTGAGAGATGTTGATGTATGTTGAGACAAAATACGATTACAAATAACTTGTACATTTTACGTTATGTATTACAAGTTACGTGTTGTCATCAACAAAACAAACGAGACTGTGCAGATTAAATATCGTAATATTTGCACTAACAATCTCTCCCTTTTTGTTGATGACAAACAAACGTGTAAACGTAATATTTCGTAAAATGTAAAGTTACTTGCATCCGCGTACTACCTTTACATTACCTTTCTCCGTTTACACTCTTCCCCCTATTTTGTCAAAACAAAAAGGGTGTGTCCTTGGAGTTTTACTTCATTGAAAAGGCGAGCTTACATCATCTATAGTGAAGTTAAATAGTCAACTCTAACCCCTTATGTTTTTGCATCTCTAGGTAAGTGTCCTTGGTCTATAGTGGATCCATGGATCAAATTTGAAAGCTTTACCTACAAAACGGTTAGTTTCGTGCAACATCAAAATATGATAACTATATGATGAAGAAAATGACATCTTTCTTTTGGCCGAAACACAAAAGGATTTTTGAAGAGTAAGAATGATGATGAATGCATGCATGCTCTCCCTTTACGAGTGTTCCCCTTTGTTTAAGGCATCAAGATATGAAAAAATCTACAAACAAAAATTAGTGCAAAACTAGATTCGTCCTTGGACGAGTAAAATATATACAACAAAGTATATATAATATGCATGCTATGAAATCTCGACGGAAGCTCCCCCTTGCTCAAGGGCGTCAAGTATGATCCTACAAAACAAATGATTAGTGCAATAATAGCTTTTGTCCGTAGACAAATATGTCATATACAACAAGTGTATAGACGACTCAATATGATTTCTTGACGAATTCTCCCCCTTGCTCGAGCGTGTCAAAATGATCCTACAAAAATAAAAATGAATGATGCAAACTTCATCCTTGGATGAGTAAGCCATATACCACAAAGTGTATATGCTTGAACCTACAAAAAGAAAACTTAGTGAAATATGTACTTCGTCTTTCGAGGAAGTCATATATAATAAGATGTGTATATGATATGATATGACTCTTCTAGAACTAAAATGAAATATGATTCACTAAAAGGAACTCCTAGAAAAGTAAGCTAAAACATATAATCCTATTACTTGCATCATCGTGGTTGGTTTTGGTGGTGTATTGATGTACCATCTAAGAATAAAGAGTGAACACCACTGTATTCATGTAATTTCCATCTCAGTAACTCCTAATACTGTTGTTTCAACCAAATGTCATCTTCTTCATTCGGATCAAATATCATCCTAAGATCTTCCCATAGATCTAAATCATGACCGTCAAGTGGATGATCTTTAAATATTTTTTGAACCAAGCTGTAGAGTTGACTTAAATCTTGTCTATCAAGTCTTCTTAACAATGCTTGAATGTCTCCATGAAAGCTTAAACTTCCATCTCCTCTTGTAATCTTGCAGACTTCAGAATCTTTTGCTTCTATCATTCCCAGCAAGATATATTCCCAAATTACAATATTATGTTTGTCGCAAAATTCCAAATTTTCCATTTTGATGAATGAAAAGTTGATTAATAATCTGGAATTTTGTGAGAAGTAAAAGATTTGAGCTTATCATGAAACCTTATAAGCTAGGTTGTTGGCAAAAATATCTCAACGGCTCTTAAATTAATTTTGTTATGGCTCAAACAGTACTAACGGTCACTTAGCAGTACTAAGTTTGGTCTAGCAGTACTAACTTGAACCTAACAGTACTAACTTCTCTCAGCAGTAGAAATATATCCCCAGCAGTACAAACTTAACACTAGCAGTATTAAGCTTATACCTAGCAGTATTAACACCAAGCATAACTTCCTGTACTCTTCTTCAAATATAGACCTGCTCATAGTTCATACCTTTGAAGTTTGTCATACTCCACTCATGCATTTTCTGTTTCTTCCATCCTCCCCTGTTTGACAGGATCCTCTGAAATCAAATACTCTTCTGCATCTAAAATCATAACTTGAGCTTGTCTTCCAATCTTTTGACTTTCTTCATCAACATTGTTAGAGTCTGAGCATGAGACTCCTTAGACTGTTTAAGAGCATTTTCCAAAATGGTAACTTTATCAATCAATTTGGTACACAAATCCATCAATTCTATAAGTTTCAGACTGTCCTCTCCACTTTTAAGTGTGTAACCTGATAAGTGTAAAATACACATATCCGTTAATACCTAAAACAACCCAATTAAACCTAAAACAGACCAAAAATAGCACCAATATGCTTGTATTTGTGTTTTGTGTGTGCAGGTACGGATATATCAAAAATTACAAAAAAACAGTCAAAAACGGGCAAGCACGGACACGAGAATCAGAAGAGTACAAAAAGAAGCCAAAGAATCAAAGCCGAAGCCAGAAAAGTCAAACCCGCAGTCAAATCCAGTCAACATGGTCAACAAAAAGTCAACCACTAAAATGACAAAACCCCACAACATTCCATTTTTCACCCTCCAAGTTTCACAAAAGTCCAAAAATAATCCCTCAACCCTTAATGGGCCTGAAAAGCCCTAAAATTCTATACCCGGATCAAAGCCCATTACTTAGCCCAAAACCCTAGTCCATTTTCCTTTTTATAAACCACAAGGACCTAAACTGCCAATTTCTAAACTCCTTTTACACTACAAAAAGAAAAATGAAAAGACAAGACTAGAAGTGACAATTGGCCAAAGTTAAAACTGAATTACCTCATTCAGTTATAAACTTGGCGCCAAGACCCAAACACTATTCATCATCGTCTCCATCTTTACCCATGGGTAAAACAAGGGGCAAATCAAAATTAAGGGGTGAATAAGTCAATTCAAGAGCTCGTCTACAAGATAGCAGGGAGAGTTTAGTCTAATCAAGTGATCTTATTAGCTCACACTCATAAGGAGGCCACGTCAGAGCAAGAAAAGCACAAGGTTAAGTGTGATTTACTCTTGGATCACTCACACAACTAACACAATGTCACATCAATGGAATGACACGCTGGCGATCCTTAGATACACATAAAATACTGTTAAATATTAATGCTTCTAGTCAAGTCAATGATAAAAGAGAAGTTTCAACTAGAGACATTAATGTTGATTGAAGACATTAATGATGATTGAAGACTTTATGGTTGAAGACTTTATGTTGATTGAAGACATTAATGATAATTGAAGACTTTATTGAGGTGGTTAATGTTGATCGAGGAGTTACAATTGATTATGGAAAGTATTGAATTCATTTGATTAATGTTGACCCATAGTTAGAAACATATTGAATACTTAATTATGGTATTTAATATGGTTGACTAAATATATTGTAAAAGACTTAATACTGGTAGTATAACAGTTAAGTCTGGTAGTATTAGTTAATACTGGCAGTACTAATATAAGTCTGGCAGTATTATAGTTAGTACTGGAAGAGCGGCAGTAACTAAGTTAAATCTGTTTGAATTATAAAGTAATAGTAATATCAATTAGCGTTGAATTTAGGAATTAATGGCTGTTCCAAAAGATCATCTCAGACGTTTTCATGGCATGGATGATGCCAAAGAGATCTGGGCAGCCATCAAGACAAGATTTGGTGGTAATGCGAACTCAAAGAAAATGCAAAAAGCTGTTTTGAAACAACAGTTTGAGGCATTTACTATCTCATCTAAGGAAAGCTTAGAAAAAGGGTATGATAGGTTCCAAAAACTCCTATCACAGTTGGATGCCCTTGGTGCTGGTGTGTCAGATGAAGATGCAAATCACAAGTTTTTGAGGTCCCTTCCTCCTGCGTGGGACAGTCTAGCCATGACAATGAGAACGAAGAAGAATATTGACACACTGTCAATAGATGATTTATACAATAATCTGAGTGTCTTTGAACAAGACATCCAAAAGACATCATCTTCTTCCCTGGCATCTGATAATGTGGCTTTTCTATCACAAGCCAAAGCCTCTTCAAGCAAGCATAAGCCAAGCCACAGCTCAGGAAGTTATAGTTCTTATACCACTACTTCTTCCAAAGCAAAACCAACTGCTACTCCTGGTCTTGCTGATGAAGTTATCCATTCTTTTCTAGCCACAAATGCTGATGATGTGGATTTGATACATGAAGATCTAGATCAAATTGATGACCTGGACTTGGAAGAGATGGATATAAATTGGCAGATTGCTATGACTGCCATCAAGATCAAGAAGTTCTACAAGAAAACAGGCAGAAGGCCAAGAGTGGATGGAAAAATGCATGTGGCATTTGATAAGAGAAAAGTTGAATGTTTCAATTGCCACAATACTGGGCATTTTGCTAGGGAGTGCAAGTTTAAAGGTTCAAAGGAAGGTAGCAGGCAGGAAGCAGGTAGAGGTCAGGATTTCAAGCCAGTGAGAACTGAAAAGGAAGCTTTGATGACTATTGATGAAGGTCAGATCAATTGGGTAGAGCAGACTACAGATGAGGAACTCAATCATGCTCTAATGGCTTTCACTGTGAATAATGAGGTATCCATGTGTTCTAAATTGTGTTTAGATTCATACAATGCTCTTCAAGCTAAGTATGATGAATTGCAATCTGAATTTGGTACCCAAGAAGCTGCCTTAGTTGCCCATAAGCTAGCTGTTAAGAAATTAGAATCTCAGCTTAAAGCCTCCCACAAACAGCAATCTTCCTTAAATGAAAAATTAAATTTTCAAGCTAATCAAATTTTTGAAAAAGATGAAAAGCTGAAAAAGTATAGAAGAATAGGAATGAAAGCTGTCAAAGATAAAGATGCTTTACAAAAAATTGTTGATTCTTGGTTTGCATCTTCTAAAAATCTTTGGAAGCTTATTGATTGTGGGATGAGCTCAACTGTTAAGATAGGTTTAGGATATGGCATACAATCAAATGCTGAGGTCCTAGGATATGAGGAAGAGATGAGTAGAGGTATTTTTGTTCTTAGGGAAACAGATGAAGGATATTATGATATCCCACTTTACAGCAGATTCAAACAGGTAGAATACAAAGGTGATTATACCCCTAGGGAACAGGAGGACATAGATGACTCTCTGTATGAGTATGGTAAATATGGACCTCAACCTCAATCTCCCAGTCCTACAGTGTCTAATGCTAGTTCCATTGTTTTCTCAATCTGTCCATCTAATGACAGTAATGAGGAGCTTGGAGCTGTGTCTGATGCTAGTTCCACTCATTACTCAACCTGTCAATCCAATGACAGTGATGGGGAGCTAGGAACTGTAAATGATCATTCAGTCAATGATGACCTTGTGCATGACCAAATTCCTATACCTTCGATTGAGCAAGTTACCATTGCCACCCAAAAGACTCAACCACAAGTGCCTAAACCCACACAAACAGTTGACCCTAGTTGTGCACAGCATGTAAAATCTCCTAGGCAACCAATTAGGACACCAGTGACTTCCTCACCTATTCCTTCTAATAACAGACAGAATTGGAATCAAAGAATGGAAAGGGAATTAGGTGCAGGATATTCTTTTGAAAGAAAACCATGTTTTGTGTGTGGAAGTCTTAGTCATTTGATTAAGAATTGTGACTATTATGAGAAGAAGATGGCAAGGGAAGCTGCTCTTAAGAGCAAAAGGGTGGTTCATGCTGATGTTAGGCAAGCCACACCAGCCTGGACTAACACTAACAGGGTGAATAAAGCAAATCAGTTCACTCCCAGACCTGTACAACAAAGTAACATTAGACCCAACCTTAGTACTGCTAGCAAAACTATTAAAACAGGTAGGGTAAATGTTAATACTGGTTATGGAAATGTTAATTCTGGTAGTGTGCATGTTAATTCTGGCACTCAATTTAAGTCTGGTGCTTCTAGATTTAATACTGGCAAGCAACATGTTAATTCTGGTAGAATGTATGTTAATTCTGGCACTCAAAATAAGTCTGGTGGTTCTAGAGTTAATACTGGCAAACAAAATGTTAATGTCTGCTAGTGTAAATGACCCGTATTATCAAAACCAGACTTCACAGGAGAATCTTAAAAGTCCAAGAAATGTTTTTCAAAACAAAGTTCACCTATAAATAGACCTTTTTAAGGATAAGCATACAAGTAAATATATATGCTGTTAAGGGCAAATGGGTTACTCGCTGTTAAGACCTCAGCAGGTTGTGTTGGAGAAAATACAACACACAACTCCAATACCAATAGTGGACCAACCCTGTATTCATATGTTCATGTTTCTCAAGGTCCACAATGAGGACCAGCCTGTGAAGGTGGGTACCAAAGAGAAAACTACTCTCTTTTTGTATGTGCAGCTCATCACTGAAGGCCTATGGGCATGAGGTATTTTTGATAGTGGATGTTTTGGGCACATGACTGGTAACAGGGCCCATCTTGAAGATTATCAAGATCTATCCAAAGTGGGATCTGTTACTTTTGGAGGAAGTAAAGGAAGTATCAGTGGAAAAGGTACCATTAGATTAGAAATTTAGCTTTTGATGATGTGGACTTTTGTGAAGAACTGGGACATTTTAACCTTATTCTCCATATCTCAGTATGTGATAAAAAGCTAAAATACTTTTTACTGAAAAAGAGTGTTTTGTGGTGTCCTTCTGACTTCAAGGATGCCTGATGAAAAATCAGTTTTTCTTAAAGTTCCTAGGCAACACATAAAATGTATACTTTTGATATGAAAAATGTTTGATTCTTCAAAAAGGATTTTCACTTGTTTATTAGCAAAAGCCTCCATTAATGACAGTAAATGTGGCACAGGAGGTTAGGTCACTCAATTTCAAAACTTAAATAAATTGTAAAGGATAATCTAGTAGAGGGTTACCTTCCTAGAGTTTCAAAAATGACCACCTTGTGTGCTTGTCAGAAGGAAGGCAACCACAAGGCCTCCTGTAGGCCAAGATTGATAGATATGTGAACCCACCCATAACATACCTTGCATATGGAATTTATTTGGACCAATTCTGTGAGGAGTTTCAACCATGCAAGTTACTGTCTAGTGGATTATGATGACTGTTCAAGGTATGTTTGGGTTTTCTTTCTAGCCAAAAAGGTTGAGACAAGTGAGTGGCATCCTTAAGACTTTTATAAGACAGATAGAAAACCAACTTAATCATAAAGTAAAAATCATTAGATCAGATAATGGGACAGAATTTAAAAACAGGGTTATGCTTGAGTTCTGTGGGGAAAAGGGTATAAAACAGGAGTTTAGTAATGCAAGAACTCCTCAGCAAAATGGGGTTGCTGAGAGAATGAATAGGACCCTAATAGAGGCTGCTAGGACTATGCTAGCTGACTCACACTTACCTACCACTTTTTGGGCAGAAGCAGTTAATACTGCTTGCTATACCTTCAACAGGGTAAGAGTGACCAAGCCTCAAAACAAAACTCCTTATGAGCTTTTGTTTGGCCACAAACCAATCCTTAGCTACATAAGACCATTTGGGTGCCATGTTACAATTCTCAATACTCTTAGCCCACTAGGAAAGTTTGATGGAAAGTCTGATGAGGGTTTTCTTGTTGGTTACTCTGTGAACAGTAAAGCCTTTAGGGTTTATAACTTAGTAACCAAGAGAGTTGAAGTAAACCTTCATGTCAACTTTCTTGAGGAAAAACCCAATGTACAGGGAATAGGCCATAGGTGGATGTTTGACTTAGACTATCTTACAGACTCTATGAACTATATACCTGTCTCTTTGCAAAATCAAGCTAACCCTGCAGGTTCAAAGGAAGTCATTGATATTGATGTGCAAACTGAGGAGGATGCAGACCTAATGGTGGTTTCTTCTACATCTCTTTCTGAAAAGATTGCTACAAAGAAGACTCACTCCCCGAGGCAGCCATCTTCTACACCAATATCCAAGTCTGCTGATGACATTATGACTTTTAGAAAAGAATTGGATGCTCTTGCTTTGAAGCACTTAGGACCAGTACCTACAACAGTACCTACCAGTACTAATCCTGTTAATACTGGTAGTTCTAACCTTAATACTGCTTTTGAGGAGGTTAATACTGGCAATACTGAAGCTATCTCTCCTAGTGCTGATCATGAAGAAGAGGTCTTCTCTGATGCAGATGATGATGAAATGCCTGAAATAAGGATTTATGATAAATCAAGTGAAGGTATTTTTGAAAAGGCTTCTTATGATGATGATGGGATTATTCAACAATCTACCAGATGAGGTAGATGTCACTACCAACCCCACTCTGAGGATTCACAATGCTCATCCTCAAAGTCAAATTCTTGGAGATCCCAATACACCTGTTCAGACTAGAAGCTCTCTCAAGAAAATCACTGAGGCTCATGCTTTAGTGAGCTACATACAAGCACACCAAAGAAGCAATCATAAAGATCAACAACATTGTCTTTTTGCTTGCTTTTTGTCTCAGTTTGAACCAAGGAAAGTCTCAGAAGCCCTTGAAGATGGAAGCTGGGTTGAAGCTATGCAGGAAGAACTGTTGCAGTTCAAGCTTCAACAAGTATGGGTTTTGGTTGATTTACCCAATGGTGCTAAGGTGATAGGTACTAAATGGGTATACAGGAACAAGAAGGATGAGAGGGGAGTAGTTGTCAGAAACAAAGCAAGGCTGGTAGCTCAAGGTCATAGACAAGAAGAAGGGATTGACTATGATGAGGTTTTTGCTCCTGTAGCAAGAATAGAGGCAATCAGGTTGTTTTTGGCCTTTGCCTCATTTATGGGATTCATAGTCTATCAAATGGATGTTAAAAGTGCTTTTCTATATGGCACTATTGATGAAGAGGTTTATGTCTCACAACCTCCTGGTTTTGTTGATCCTGATCATCCTACAAAGGTTTATAAGGTGGTCAAAGCTTTGTATGGATTGCACCAAGCCCCTAGAGCTTGGTATGCCTCATTCCTAGAGAAGCATGGATACAAGAGGGGCACAATAGATGGACAAGACTTTATTCATAAGAAGAAACAAAAAGGATATCATGTTGGTTCAAGTGTATGTTGATGATATCATTTTTGGGTCTACCAACAAGTCTTGGTGTGCTGACTTTGAAGCTTTGATGCAAAGCCGATTTCAAATGAGCTCCATGGGTGAACTTACATTCTTCTTAGGTCTTCAAGTCAAACAGAACAAGGACGGCATCTTCATATCTCAGGACAAGTATGTAGCTGACATGCTCAAGAAGTTTGATCTTGTGAATGTCAAAGCTGCTATCACTCCTATGGAGACCAAGTTGCCTTTGACAAAGGATGAGGAAGCTTTTGATGTAGATGTACACTTGTACAGATCTATGATAGGTTCTCTCATGTACTTAACTGCTTCTAGACCTGATATTATGTATGCAGTATGTGTTTGTTCACGTTTTCAGGTATCTCCAAAGACTTCTCATCTCAATGCTGTCAAGAGGATCTTCAAATATCTCAAGGGCAAACCCAACTTGGGATTATGGTATCCTAGGGACTCACCCCTTGATTTGGAAGCATTCTCTGATAGTGACTATGGTGGTTCCAACCTTGACAGGAAATCCACAACAGGTGGTTGTCAATTTCTTGGTCAAAGACTTATCTCATGGCAATGTAAGAAACAGACCATTGTAGCCACTTCAACAACTGAAGCTGAATATGTAGCTGCTGCAAATTGCTGTGGACAAGTGTTGTGGGTTCAAAATCAATTGTTGGACTATGGTTTCAACTTCATGAATACCAAAATCCACATTGATAATGAAAGCACAATCTGCATTGTGAAGAACCCAGTCTATCGTCTTACAAAGGCTAGTTAGATCCTAAACCAAGGACCTACAAGTATACTACTTGTACAAGTAGTATAACAGTTAAGTCTGGTAGTAATAGTTAGGTCTGTTAGTATTGAGTTAATACTGGCAGTACTAAGTTAAGTCTGGATGACCTCGTTTAATTACTTGGTGGTATAGCATTGTATGCTCACCCATAAGGCAACAATTAAGGGGAGGCATAGATGTACAATATTTTGTTCATAATAGTAAGCTAAGTAAGTTTTAATTCCCCTGAGGGTTATTTTTATTTTTTTAAAATCCAGGTAGTTATATTCCTATTAAACTGGTAGGTTAATAGGATTAATACTGGAGTTCTTTTCTTTTAAATCCTGGTAGTTATATTCCATTAATACTGGTAGTTTTAAGAAGAGTTAATTCAGTAGTTAAGTTTTCATTAATCTGGTATATACAATTTTTTCTGCAATCTGTTTTTCTTTGTTTTAGACTACGTTTGCAGGCAAAGCATGAATGAAAAGGGAGGCGTAGCAAGGTTTTAACAATTGACCATTGTTTCATACACACTTAATTCTGGTTGAAATAGAGTTAATTCAGGTTGACTCTTAATTAATTCTGTTTGACCAAAATTAAGTCTGGTAGTGTAAATTGTTAATACTGGTGGTTTATGTTAATGCTGGTTGCGGGAAATTTGACTTTTTCTGCTTAATTACTGTTTAAATGTAACCGTTAGAGATTTTTACGGCGCAATAGTAGTCCAACAGAGTAGCTATATATAGATAAAGTTTGATTTCTCTTTCATACTTTTCTTTTATTGCTATCTCCTTTTCTTTTGCAAAGTCAAAAATTTCCTCTCTAACGAAAATAGTCAAGCGTTCTGCTACCAGCATCTACATTTTCATTCACAATACAACCTAAGTACTTAATACGGGTGTCAAATGGCTCAATTAAATTATTGTGACAAACACAATCAAGTAGGGTTTTTGCGCAAGCCTAACGAGAGTGCAGGGTTTGCTGAGATAGTGGACTTTCTTCGAGGTTCCAACCTCAGGTATGCTTTAACTGCTAATCCAACTATCTATGACTCTCTTGTGAAACAATTTTTGGCAGAGTGCTAATTGCAAGTACTAAAGAGATGTGTTTCTCGAAAATATGTGCAACAATTGATAACCATCAGGTTACACAATCACTGAGGCGTCCATGTAGGGAAATCACTTCAATTAATGACGCCACAGGAATACAATGTTTTACCTAATGATGACATTTTCAGGGGAAAAAAAAATGGGCCAAATAGGGTATCCTAACTGATGAACTTTTTTACCCTTTTGGAAAGTATCTTATTACACCACCAATGCGATTTATGTCCACCATATTTGCACTGTATAAGCTCTAAAAGTGGTGGATGGATCAATTTGGTAGCAATATTGCTACTCTACATAAGCTATTGATCTGTCTATCAACTGGTAAGTTTATAAATTTTGAATTTTTCAAAACCATTTTTGATGGTAGATGGCCATTGAAGAACAAGAAAAAAGTTTGAGATGTACCTCCCGTTTTCCCCTGCAACTAATTTTGAATATTCAAACAGAAAACAAACAACCCTTAACTAGCTGAGCGCCTGACCAGAGAAAGATATTTGGTAAATAAGAAAAGAGGGGTTTTTTAAAAGGGCACCAAGACCTATTAATTGCCTTCCCAGATGCTGTTCTACTACCCATTGCAGGACAAGAAATTGACTGCTCAAGCACAAAACCCAACCATACTCTCCACCTTATCACTTATTCTAATCGCCAACGACCAACAATCTATCCCCAACAATTCTTACATCAATCTCCACCTTCACGTTATTTCCCATCACAACACCACCACCAAACAAACTATCCCAACTCAACATCTCCAAATCTCCACGACATCTACTCTTATTTCCATCACCAACACCACTCCACTAATCCACAGCTTACACACCACACCACCACCAACCTGAGACTGAACCCACCACAGATGAGTAACCACTATGAAGAAGCACTCCACTACCCTCCCCCACCTAACTTCCACCTCGCACCGAACACAAAACCTCCCCTCTGTTCTTCACAGAGACTCCTCAGACATTCAAATCCGCACATCTCACCCCCTGTCCACCATCACTTCTCACCTCACAAGAACAGGGCTCCAAGGTAACGAATGCCATATGATGATAATTTGCTTCAACACGAAATACATTTCCAAGTTGATTTCAAGAATAGATAGCCTGGAAATGGATCTCAACAGACCACGCAAACCATGGGAAAGGCAATAGTGAATCTCTCAAGATGGTTAGAAATTGGAAGGGTGTCTAAAAGAGAGAATATAGTTTTGACATATTCAGAGGATGAAGAACTGAGGCACAAAGGGAGGAAAAAGTCAAGCTGATCCTCAGAGATCTTCAATACAAAGGACTGTTACAACCTCTTTACAAACAAAGCAACGGCTTCAGGGGAGGAACAAAGGAGGATATAAGCCCAAACCTCCGTTGAAGCATCAAAACTCTCTCAAAGGGATGCCCTCTTAAAGTCCAGTCAAATGACAAAGGAAGTAGGTAAAAGAAGAAAAAAATACTAATATAGGCACGTAAAGTAGTCTAAGTTGGACTTTCAAGACGATAAAAACTGGTGCCGAAAAGATTAATACATGCTGGTGAGATTAATGCTTGCTATTATTGAAATTAATACACTCATGCATATAAAAGTTAATAATGGTAGATATTGAACTTAATACAAGGTTTTTGAGCAAGCGAAGTACTGCCGGAGAAATAAAGGACAAAAGGAAGGAAAAGCTCCATACACAGTGAATGAAACTCCAAAGAAGAACAAAGGAACAGATCTTACAAGAAGAAGCTAGCCCTGCATAATCAATAATATTGGATTCCTTACAAAGAAAGAGGATGCCTGAGCCAAAAACAATTGGATGCTCATCTAGCACAAATGATTGCAGAAGAAGAAGAGTTGACAGAGAACATAAGAAAAGAAAGCTCAATTATCAATTTGATGGCTCAGCATTATACAAATGGGAATGGGACTTATAAGAGCAAAACTTGAAGCCAAAGCAAGAGTTATTCAAAGAGCAATGCTAGGAATAAACATCAAGAGACAGACTTTGCTAAGAAATTGGTGGAAGAAACCTTGTGAATTCAAAGAAAGATTTATTTATGCTGAAGAAAGAGCCAAAGCTAAAAAGGAACCAGCCCATACCCCAATACAGCTAAAGACTTACATGAAGAACTACACTTAAAGAATCAAGGGTCATGGGAATATTAAAACACAGCTAGAGGAAGTTGAGCTTTTGAAGAAGTCAAAGAATAGTATAGAACAAGCTTGAAAACAGATTGAGCGATTATGCACCCAATAAGTTTTGAGCCACTAAAGAAAGCTTGAAAAGATTTGTGAAAAGCTTCAAACAAAGGTACTTCCAAAGAGAGACAGAAAGAAGATCAAAGATGATGAAGCAAAAGTAAGAATGAACGCAACAATAAGTTTGGAAAGAGAGATAAAACAGTTAGCAAGGAAAGGTAATGCATACAATTGAGTGATAAAGAATGTCCCTCGAAGATACAGATAAGATGATGAGACAAGAAGAGACTAACACAGAAAGGTAACTGAATACACCTTTGAATCCTGTTCGTTGTAGCCATGAAAACACCTAGGTGTAGCTACTTAATAAAAGATTATTAAACAAGGATAAGACTAAGTAAGTATAAATCTCAAGATTGTTTAAAGGAAGCTAATGGAACCAATATAAGTATAACCATTTAATATTTGGAGTCTATGTGTTAAAGTCTATATCCTAGTGGATGACCTTATCTGAGTTGTACATGATAGTAATGAATAGATATGGGATGGATGGGCCTGATGGATAAGTTATAGAAGGGATTCTGTGAATGATTAGAATTAAGTTTGAAGGGTAACAAGGAGTAATGGAAATAAGAGATTCTTCCGCACCTTGATGGGAGTCCTATCAATCTTTGACAGAGAAGACTTGAAGGCTGTCTATGAACTTGTAATGGAAAAATATCAAGATGAAATTCCTGAAGGCTTTGATAAGATGCTTTGGGGAGATCTGATAATAATGTTTAATCAAGGTGACACTGCTGACTTTTGGGATGAACAGCTTAACTGGAAGATTATTAGCTGGAAATTACATAGTTCCTCAGGGGTACATACTATCATGACAAGTAATGGACTAGTCATTCATATGCTTGTAGAAAACAGATACCCTCTGACCAAGGAAGTGCTTTCACAACTGTTGGATTTGAAGTTAGAAACTGAAGAAGAAAGCACTATGGCTTTGGAGCTGATCAAATTTGTAAAACAGCAGCTGGAAGAATTTGAAGATTCTGATGATGATGACTTAGCCAAATCTGATCATGAAGAGGCAGAAAGGGTTTGAGTGTTGGCTAACCACCACACAACAAATGGTCTTTGGTTCACCATGTCTAACAGACATAAGAACTAACTAGTCCAAGAGCAAACGGCTGCTTGGTAAAGACCTCTCAAATCCGTTCATGGTTGACAATTTACCAAAAATTGTATGGTATTCAATGCACCATAGTATTTATACTGAAGCATGGCTACTCCAGAGCAAACGGCTAGCTGGTAAAGAGTTATCAAATCCGTTTATAGCTGATGATTTGCTCAAAATCATATGGTTATCAATGTACCATGGTCTTACAAACCTAAACATTGGCTAGTCCATAGCAAACGGCTCATGGTAAAGACACAACAAATCCGTTTATGGCTGGTAGTTTGCCAAAAACTATATTTTGTTGCAGTCAAGATTGGAGTGCTATGAAGACTAGTTGCTGTCAAGATTTGAAGACTTAAAGACATATTATTTTGAAGACAGAAGTTCAAGACAATCCTCTAAAGCCCAAAGTGAAGCCAAAGTACGAAGAAACTTGAAGTTCATGAATGAAGATCAAGTTAGGGGAGGATTGTTAGGAAAATATTGTAAACAGACTTAATACTGTTAGTATTAAAGTTAAGTCTGTTAGTTATACTGAGCCTTGAACGACTTATAGTCCTTTGAATAAATCCAAAAATACTATGAGAGACAATGACTGTGAATATAAATATTGACGCGGAATATCAATACTTATACCAAGACGAACACAAGAACAAATACTAAAATTGCTATTACTATTACTATTTGATTGTGAATGCTCAATCAACTGATTGTTTACAATATGGTTAAATACTGTTAGTATTAAAGTTAAGTCTGTTAGTTATAGTTAGTACTGATAGCTGAATAGTTAGTACTGTTAGTATAGAAGTTAAGTCTGGTAGAGCAAGTTAAGTCTGCCAGCATTAACTTAAGTCTGGCAGTATTAAAGTTAATACTGCTTGGTCAGACAGTTAAGTCTGTTGTAATTTTAGTAATAGTTATCAATTTAGCGTTGATTTAGGAAGAGATAAGTATTATCTCTTAACGCGTTTAGGGTTCCTTAAGCCTATAAAAGGAACATAGAATAGTATTGTAAACATATCAGTTGATTGAGTATTCACAATCAAATAGTAATAGTAATAGCAATTTTAGTATTTGTTCTTGTGTTCGTCTTGGTATAAGTATTGATATTCCGCGTCAATATTTATATTCACAGTCATTGTCTCTCATAGTATCTTTGGATTTATTCAAAGGACTATAAGTCGTTCAAGGCTCATTCAGATCCTGTTAATTAGGACCTACAGACCTCTTCAGATGGGAACTTTTCGGGAAACACTTGCTGAAGGTACTGAAGGTGCCTTACATCTAGGTCTAGAACGACCTCATGTCTATTCTGACCTGTCACCTGAAGATAAGGAAAGGTACAATGTTGACATTCGAGCAACAAACATCTTACTTCAAAGGTTGCCAAAAGATATCTACTCTCTTATCAATCATTACACTGATGCAAAGGACATATAGGACAATGTGAAGATGCTCCTGGAAGGTTCGGAATTAACAAAAGAAGACCGTGAATCACAACTGTATGATGACTTTGAACACTTTCGTCAGCACAAAGGAGAGACTATTCATGATTACTATGTCTGGTTTGCCAAACTCATCAACGACATGCGTAACATCAAGATGACCATGTCCAGAATGCAGTTGAATTCTAAGTTTGTTCATAACATGTTTCCAGAATGGGGTAGATTTGTAACAGCAGTGAAACTCAACAGAGGTTTGAGGGACTCCAACTATGATCAACTGTATGCGTATCTAAAGCAGCATGAGGCACATGCCAATGAAAACAAAATGATGCTGGAACGATTCACTCAACCTAATGTTGATCCTCTCGCCTTGATGTCTAATGTTTCACATCAGTAGTACAATTCAAAATCATCTACAAATCTACCATCCACTTATGTTCCACCACACTTTGCTGAAAACACTCAACTTGATTCGGGACTCTCTCCATCAGACAACTTAATTGAGAATTTAACCAACACACTTGCCCTACTCACCCAATCATACAAAACGTACCTTCCTCAAATAAACAATCAACTCAGAACTTCATCTAATCCAAGGAATCAAGCCACAGTTCAAGACGGCAGGGTTGTTGTTCAGATCGTTCAGGGTCGACAGAATAGAGGACATGGGAACAATGCACGGTAGTGCTACAACTGCAATGGTATAGGCCACATAGCAAGGAACTGCACTCAACCCAAGCATCCACAGAACTCTGAATACTTCAAAGACAAGATGTTGCTGATGCATGCTCAGGAGAATAGGGTGTCATTAGATGAAGAGCAGTTATTGTTTATTGCAGGTGGACAAGACAATGCCATTGATGAAGATGTAGATGAGCAACTTGTTCAGGACTTAGCACTAAATGTGGATAATGTGTTTCAAGCTGATGACTGTGATACTTTTGATTCTGATGTTGATGAGGCTCCCATGACACAGACTATGTTCATGGCTAATCTATCATCCGCAGATCCTGTTTATGATGAAGCTGGTCCGTCTTATGATTCAGACATTCTATCTGAGGTACACGACCATGATCACTATCAAGATGCTGTTTGTGTACATCATGAAGAACACAAGATGCATGACGATGTACATTCAACCTACGTTGTTGATTCACATGCTAGTTATACGAGTGATAGTAATATGATTCCGTATGATCAGTATGTAAAGGACAACGCAGTGCCAGTTGTACAAAGTAATGTATCTTCTGTTCTAAACGATGCATACATGATGATATTTAATGATATGCATGAACCGCATGCCCAATCTGTCTCTGACACAACACGGAACATGGTAGTTGATAATTCATTAACTGCTGAACTTGCAACATATAAGGAACAAGTTAAACTGTATGAAAGACGGGCCAGGTTTGAATTAACGGAAAGAGAACAAAAGATTGATGAACAGTTGAGAATAGTTATCACTGACCGTAATATTAAGGAAGAAAAATTGAAAAAGGAACTTCATTCTCTAAAAATGCAACTTGCTTCTACCATCAACCATAACAAGTCAATGGTAGAAGAAGTTACGTCTTTGAAAAAGGATTTTAAACAGAATGAAAACAAATATGTGGTATATCATATATCATAACACGGGGTCGATTCTTGAACTTGGCTAGTTTCTAGAGAGAGAAACACATGAGAGAGA
>BQNB010062922.1:822-35891 GCA_026074375.1 Tanacetum coccineum
GATTATTCATGGTTGATACGTTTTCCTTACATTAGTTCTCGACCGCTTCTCTATCGTTTGTTTGTCTTCTTGTGTGTGTTTATTGCTTTACTTGTCATCAAAATCTTATGGTAGATACACAAAATCGTGCCAGTCTCTCTGGCTGAAACCCCCCTTTTTGCATTAGTTTTAGGTTTAACTAAGATAACTAAAATACTGATAGAATTAGAAAATTAACGCTCTTGCTCTTAGTGATTGACACCCTACTTACCAACGAAACTATAATTGATCGAGTACACTGCCCGTTAAAGTGTTGTTTTTAGGTATAGTCGGCATAAAATAAATAGTAAAACTTGATACATAAATAACACCTACACAACGACACATCAAGTTTTTGGCGCCGTTGTCGGGGAGTGAAGTTGTTTAATTCTTGTTTTTATTAGTGTTTTAGTTTAGATTTAATTTAGTTTAGATTAATTTGCATATTTGTGTGTTTGTTTTGTGTGTTTGATTTATGCATTGTATATTTTTGCATATTGTGTGTGTTTTCTGCATTATTCAAAGTACGCTGTAAATTTTTTTTAAACGAATACGATGTATTCAATTTATTAGATATGGCGTATAAATTTTTTTCAAACCAATACAACGTATTTGACTTTATCAATACGGCATATTCAGTTCACTAAATACGGTGTATTAAGCTATTTGATAGTTTTCTTTTGTAGCTATTTTATTACAGGTTAACATGGACGACCCCAACATTACTATGGAGGAGTATATAAGGATTGAGGAAGAAAAAGCTCGTAGGTGTGGAAAGGTGTTTAATTGGGAAACTACTACGTACGGTAAGATATGGGATAATGAAGTTGTTCACGACCTTGGATCTATTGAAACTAAATTCAGAGCTATAGTCATTAACGACACATTAACATCTGAAGAAACACTCTCGTGTGAGCCTACGGTAAGTTCTCTTAACAATGAAATTAACTTTAGAATATCGTTTGACGAATCCGACGATGAAGATTGCACGGTAATTTTTGATAAAAATTCATTTTCCTACAAAATAATTTCTGTCAACAATTTAAAAACGGATTCAGAAAATGATAATGATAAAGTCAATATGCCTTTGTTTCCATCACCCAAGCCTACGGTCATTTATTTTGATGATTTAGACTTCATTAAATATTTCGATAATGAATTTCCAGCCATTATTTACAATGATGCTCAAACGTCCAAATCAGATTTACTAACTGAACCGATTTTAAACCCTCAACATATCAATGAAGTTGATTTAAAAGATGAAACATCATTGTCCAAATGTGATGAAGAGGAACAAAATGTTTTATACTTTAATGATCTATTTTCTTTTAACGTAATTTATCCTAATGATTCAAAATCGAATAAGGACAACGATGATGATAAAGTTGATATTGAACATTCTTCGGGGGATTTATCTGTCAAACCATTACTTGATGTAATAAATACCGATGATGGTGCCTATGCACATGGGTCAAATAAGCTTTTGGAAACAAGTCATGATACATCTAATAAATTTTTCAAAATTGAAACTTTTATCAAGAATCTAAATGTTAATATCATGACTTGTAATCATCTTAACAAAGAGATGTCATTCATTTTTCTAATCAAGAATTTGTATGCACCATTTGGCAAGTCTAACTTAAAGACTTTTCTGTAAACAAAAGTGCTTGTCGGGAGATAACACGGAATGTATTTTCAATTTTTATCGAGTCTATCTTCCTAGATTTTCTATATGGCGTATCTAAACCCTATGGATACGGCGTATTGACTTATGGACGTTATCCAGTCTTTAATTTTAGCACAGTCTATACGGCGTATTCGCTAAATGAATACAGCGTATTCGATACAGATATCAATACGGTGTATCCTGGGGAATGGATACGGCGTATTGACTTCCTGTATAGTTTTAGGTGCTTATTTCGAGTCTAACCAACGAATATACGGAGATAGAATTGCACTTGTTTTTCCTATATTTTACACAGGACCTCGTGAAAGAAATCGACAAATATTGGTGGAGAATTTAAGAATCTGGAGATCTTAAAGTGTTGGAGTCTTGAAAACCTCAAGGCGGCTGTTCAACGCACAATCTTGCTCATAAACGCAACTTGGAGAATCTACCGAGCAAATATCAGGGGAGTTTCTCATTCTAATTCTTTTTAAATTCCCGTATTTAATGTTTTACATATACAACGAGGACGTTGTATAATCCAAGTGGGGGGATGAAATTAGAATGATCACTTGTCCTAATTTTCACAATAAAAAGCTTAAATTATGCTCAAATTTAAAATTTTTCAAGCATACTTTTGTGAAATTACATGTTACATAACCCGCACACAATAACCCTTGTTAGATATTGTGAGGATTTAACCTTTCCGTTTCCAAATGTTTACCCAAAATCCACAAAATATGAGTGTGCCGGTGATGTTGTAGACTTTAGAACTTGGCTTGGTATATCACTCGAGACCACAATAATGAGTATTATTGATTTAATTGGAGTAACTTGTTTAAATTGGTAAATATTAGGATTACACCCAAATCGCCTTTACATGTTGTTTATTAACTAACTACACCGGTTAGTTAACCTCCCGTTAAAACCCTTCCACTCTCATCTTTAGAGTGATGATCCACTAGAACAACCCGTATTTAGAAATTTACACCAACTATTTATTTCATTACACCCTTACACCTTAACCTACCCTGTTAGATTAATGTTTAATTTACAGTTGCTAGTTGCTTAAAGTGTAAAGTTTGTATTTCCCGAGTCTTGTGTCATTTTCTATCTTTGGTGCGGTTCTATCTCCGGTTAGGTCGGGAAATTGCACAATGCAATGGGAAAATATGTAGCTCGTGTATTTTGCTACTTTCGCGATTATGTATTATGTCCAAAGATGAAATGTTGAAGGAAAAATTATCCGGAAGAATTATGATTGTGAAGACGGTGAAATTGCACCGAGGTTTGTTTGTTTTTTTAATATGGTAAAATAGAAAATGCATCAAAAAAGAGGATGGTGATTGATAGTCGGTTCCCTAAACTTAAACCGATGAAGTTCTTGGAAGAATTGATTATTCGTTGACGTATGGATAAAAATCAACGATGTATAGTTTTGTATCAAGTGGCCGATATCACCACTTTTGTAAAAGTATGGCAAAGTATGTGGATGATTGGAGAAGATTTACCATTTATGGGAACGCAACTTAGTTGTCTTTATCATTTTCTATGATCGAGGGGTATTGTATATATATTTTGAGTCGTTTTACATGGAACGGGCTCCGAGAAAAGTATACTACTAACTATATACCCTTAGTTTATCCAAGCTTATCTATTCATTAATAAAGAAATCGATCAATACATTTATTATGTACCCTATGGGTGCTTATTTGGATATGAATCAGATTTTCTGATCAATGTCCTATATTGATGATTGCCCTCCATTATGTTGTT
Organism: Tanacetum coccineum; assembly: GCA_026074375.1. Lineage (NCBI taxonomy): Eukaryota > Viridiplantae > Streptophyta > Magnoliopsida > Asterales > Asteraceae > Tanacetum > Tanacetum coccineum. Next base: position 4,283 of record BQNB010062922.1, read on the forward strand.
GCTAGCAAAATACCACTATTTTTGTTTTTGGCTCTTGCCAAATCATTCCCACAGGAGAAATGGAAACCTTTTTTTCTAATCCTTCGATTAAAATATTCATTCTCTTTATAAAAAATAGGAAAGTATAATAAGACCAATAAAGATGTCGTTTTCCCCATTCATACTTGGAGTGAATACCCCATTCAAGGAATTGTGTTTGGATCTAATCCATAGGAATCCAATAGAAAAGGAAAATCTCTTATGAAACACCAATAATCGGCTCAGTATATTGATAGAGGAATAAATCTGCCATTCTTGAAATCCTCTCTTCTGATTCAAAATCGTGGTGTAAGCGCGTATCCCTTGCCAAGTTTCTCATGATAATGAAATAAATCACAAAAAATGGATTTTTGAGTGTTCAAGAATGAACAGTTGGAATGTCCATATCCGCTACATCTTTCGAACCATATCACATCCAGAAACTAATGAAATAGGATGGAATTAGGATGTATTTTTGTAAATACGTAATTATCTTAATAGATAACCCATTTCTTTATTTCCTATCGACCAGATAAAGAAAGATCTTGTTTTGTTCTTCAACAATTTCTGATCTCTAGTTGGACCTCTCAGTAGGATTTCGAACCCAAATGAAGTTTCTGACCATCTGTCAGAAAAAAAGAAACGAAACTGGGGGGGGGGGGGATCTTTAGATTCACCAAGAAATTCTTTCTTCGATTTTCTTTTCTTCCAGAAGCATATGATTAATAATCTGCTTTTCGCGTTTCGTGAATAGCCGGGACATTAAGGAATATCCAAAAAGGCATTTTGGTAATCGGTTTGATTCTATCTTTGTTCCTTTCGTTTGAAGAAAGGAAGGATCCTAAAGAATCGGTCTTTCTTTTAGTTGTTGAATCTCTCTTTGATTGATCAATGTGTGATATTTTGAAAGGCCACATTACAATGGAATCAAAATGAACTCTTGGAATGATCAGAAGATCCTTTCAAATTTGCTAGAAGTCCCTTAATTGAACGAACTAGATCTTGAGGAATCATCCCTAAAATATATAAAGAAAAACTCCAGATATTGAGATCTTTCTCCTTTGAAAAATATCTCAATTCCAGCGACGGTTTCATTAGATAAATCTACAAACTAGAGATCTCATTTTTTTTCTGATCCAGTCCCTCCACCACCGCGAACCCTAGTTAGATTCAGACATGCTACGCTTTTTAGTTATTGGGAGAGCCCAAGTACTCTCTTTCGGATTCAGGAAAGAACTCTCATAGATCTTTTTTCCTTTTGGAAGATACAGAAGCGAAACAATCAAACTATTGATATTAGAAGACCCAACGGATTCTTCCTATGTATCATTTCTGGGTCCAATGGAATTCATAGGTATAGGAAGAAGCCCTATCAAATGGAGATTTTTTCTTTCGACTATATTTCGATTGTTAATACGATATATAAGGACTGCTACTCCAAAGAGTATTACACCCTTGATCGTGAAATATCGATTGCTTGTTGAACCCTGTGAATTGTGTAAAAGTAGGATACTCCAAATTCGGGTGTCAAAAAGTTTTATAAAACGTTCTTGGTGGAAAAAAATGTGAATGAAAGATCCCACTGAATTGAATTGAGTCCAAGAATCTAAGAAATAATGAGAATTCTTGATCTCTCTCAATTCTAAAATCCAGGACTTGAATTCATGTCCTGTCATTAAATTCCTCCTAATTTATTAGAACTAAAAGAATTCTATTTAAGCATCGCATTGCTTTAGTTGAAAGATTCCATTTGAATTGGAATCTGGTCATTCACTATGACCCGCTAAGCATCCATGGTTGAATGGTTAAAGCACCTAACTCATAATTGGCGAATTCGTAGGTTCAATTCCTACTAGATACACACCAATGGGACCCTCCAATAAGTCTATTAGAATTAGCTCTGTATCAATGAAATCTCATCATCCATACATAACTAATTGATGTGGTATATTCATATCATAACTAATGAACAGTAAGAATGTATAGTCTTAATTGAGACTAGAACTCTAGGAACAAATCAATTTATGATGGAATCAGTTATGCATATTTACAGACAAAAGTATTCGATTATTAGGGAAAAAAATCAATTTACTTCTAATGTCGCATACAGGATCAACTAGGACAGAAATAAGCATGGGTCGAACTCTTCTTTGGTGACAAGGTAATCGCGATGAAAAGTCAGCGACTTCGGGTAAAGGCTAAAGAATGGGACCCATTATGGGACATACAATCTTATAGACATATGATCATTACTGCTTCAACCGTTATACTATTCCACCTCTTAAAAAAGAAAAGAATTAAATCAAAAATACTTAATGCATGGCGATAAATTTATACAAACTTCTACTCTACACCACGCAATGAAACCGAATACAGTCAAGTGAAATCTAATCCAGCAGAAAATAAATGATTATACGGCAGCATCATTGTGGAAAAGGTCGTAATTCCAGAGGAAATCATTACCTGCAGGGCATAGAGGGGGAGGTCATAAGCGTCTATAACCGTAAAATAGATTTTGACGAATGAAAAAAGACATATATGTATAATCGCAACCATAGAATAACGACCAAAAATTGAAATGCATACATTTTTGGTCTCTATACTATAGTGATGTGAGAGAAGAGTATATTTTACATCCCAGGGGGGCTATAATTGAGATACCATTTGTTTCTTGTACAGAAGTTCCTAATAAAAATAGGGAAATGCCCTCGCCTTTGAGCCGGTTTTGAACTATTGCTTTACGTAATTGGAATAATAACCAAGTTAGGTTTATGATTGAAACCCTAGAAATCGATCACTGATGCAATTTGAGTACCTCTACAGATTAGCCTCCACAGAAAACTGAAGAGTAAACGGCAGCAAGTGATTGAGTTCAGTATAGTTCCTCATGATAAAAATTATTGACTCTAGATTATAGTAGTATGGAGAAAGACAAAATTATTCAAGCACCGACATGAACCGGAAGCGCCCTTTCTTTTCAAAGAGAAGGGGACGGCATTATTCACAGTTTCATATCATGGTCAGAGCGATCTTGAAAGCTAAGCAGTGGTAAATTCTAAAGATTCCGAGGGAAAAATAGAGAATGTCTCCTACGTTACCTATAATATGAGGAAAGAATCAACATAATTTCATAGAAGTCATTCAGTTTGAATGCAACATGAAGAACAGTAAGTCAGATGATGTAACAGGAAGACTTAGGTAAGTAGAAGATCATACATAAGTGATGTCCGTGCATATTTTGATTCTATATATCACCCATTGGGTACTTCATTATAACCATCTATTATATAAGATCCATCTGTTATATATCACCATCTACAACCATAAAACCCGTAATGCTTTGGAATAAGCTTTGTACAGTTTGGGAAAGGGTTTTGATTGATAAAAATAGTCATTAAACACCCTCATTCTCATGTGATCATAATGCTTCTAACATTCATCTTGTTGTAAGCATACTCTTATGATGATCCAACCAAAGCAAGCCTTGAAGATCTTGCCATTTCCATCCACCACCAAACATACCCATATGAAGATCTACAAGATTGGAGATCTCATCATCTACATCCATTTGAAGGCTTCTCATCAATGGAAGTTAATCTAGATTAGGCATTCATATCCATTAGACACACTTGTCGTGGATCATCATTCTATACTCATTTGTATCATCTCTTTGTATCATTTGATTTAGACTAGATGGTTTATGTGTTTGTGCCATAAAACACAAGGTTTGTTATGTTGGGCCATAAAACATAACGGGGTTTTGGGTTGGTTCTACCCTTTGTGTAAGAACTCGGTATTTAGCTTTGTACCGGAAAAAGCGTAAGCAACGTTGTGTAAGGTTTTCTCCGCCAAGAAGGGAGCTTGTTGATCTAGTGAAGTAACTCTCAAGTTGGGTACTTGGGGAGTGGAGTAGGGCGGAGAGGAGCTCCGTGACCGAACCACTATAAATCATCGTGTCCGGTTTGCATTTCCTCTTACATTTTGCATTACCCTTTATTTACATTTATGTCTTTACATTTATGCTTGCATAATATGCTTGTTGTGTGTTGATTGTGATTATGAATGCATCGCATAGTCTAAACATCTTAGTTGCGGAAAAGTTAAGGCTTAGTACGTGTGAGCTTTGTGTTTAGACTATTGTTTGATGTACTCTTGATATTTATGATTGTGTTGTGACTACTTGGTTATTCTATGATTTCATATAGACATGAATATGTTTGGTACTTTTCATATTACGTCATGATTGATCGGGGATTTTATACGAAAAGTTTTTGATTTTTAAACGAAAACGTATTCAACCCCCTCTACGTTTTCCATAAACTTGCAGACTAGATGAGGAGTGGTACAATTATTCTTGTATCCTTGAGGTGGGGTTATATAAAATTCTTCATCGAGGTCTCCATGTAAGAAAGCATTTCTAATGTCCAATTGTGCAATATGTTAGTTATGATGAATAACAGTAAAATAAAGTCTTAAGTGTAACCATTTTGGCAACTCGAGAAAAAGTTTATGTGTAGCAAGTTCCTTTTTTCTGAGTTATACCTTTGGCAACCAACTTTGCCTTGAATCTTTAAATTGTACCATCTACGTAACCTTTGACTCAATAGACCCATTTGTAGCCTTTAAGTCTTTTGTTGGGTGGAAGTGAGGATAGAGTACATGTATGGTTCAATTCTAAGGCTTGTAACTCTTTAGTCATTACATTTATCCATCTTAAATCCTTTGAAGCCCGGGTATATAATTGAGGTTCTACAGTCTTATTTATGGTGTTTATTAAATGTTTGTGAATGAGCGATGAACTGTTTTAGTAGTTTATGTATTCTAAATGATAAATTTTGATAAGTGTTTGATTTTAGGAATCGTGACATGTAAATCTTGGAGTTTGGTTGGTGACTAAGATTGTCCTATAGATTTTATAATAGGGGAGGTAGAGGTGGTGTTGGTATGGTATTGGTTGAATGATTGGACTATGTAGAGGAGGGAGTTGGTGGTAAAGAGTTGTTATGTATGTTTTGAGAAGTGTTTGGGATAAGATCAATACATATATGTGTGGGGGTTTTAGTTTATGTGTTGTTAAAAGGAGTGATGGTGGAGTGATGGGCATAATAGTGGTGATGTTGGTGTGTTGAGAAAAGTCAGAAGGTGTAGATTTTGTTGCAAAGGTTGTGAGAGAGATGATGGATGGTTTGTCAAAGCAAGGAAAGACATATTCATTAAATATAACATGTCTTCTAACAAATGTTTTGTGAGTTGCAGTGTCATAAAGGAGATAGCTTTTTTGAGTTGTGGGATAACCAATGAAGACATAGGGATTGGCATTGTCCTTAATTTTGTCTAAAGTGTAGTGTGTGTAAGTGCTTGATATCTAGAACTTTAAATAGTTGAGTGAATGGGGTCTTTGGTATAACAACTCATCTGAACTTTTATGATTTAAAGGTTTACAGGGTCGTCTATTTATTAAGTAGGTGGGAGCAAGAAGAGAGTGGCCTAAAAATGAAGTGGAAAGTTTGCAACCTTATGACACTAGCAATTTCAAGTAGATGTATGTGTTTCCTTTCCACTATGGCACTTTATTAAGGGGTATAGGGATATGATGCTTGATGAATAATGCCATGTGTATGGTAGAATTTTGTTAAGGGTTGGTTAACGAATTATGAGCCATTACCACTTCTAATGGCTTTTAAAGTTGTTTTGAAGTGCTCGAGGATAAAAGCATAAAACATATTATGTGCGGTGTTGTGTGGTGTTTGGATGGTAAGAGATAAGTCCATGTTGATCTGGACTAATCATCAACTATGGTGAGAAAATATTTTCATTTATTAATAGCTGGATGTCTATAGGGTCCCCATATGTCAACAAGAGCTAAATTAAACAACGGATTAGCATGAGAAGTACTTTTAGGAAAGATAAAGCTTGTTGCTTAGCCAAAGGGCAAATGTTACAAGTATGTGAACTACAATTCTCAGAACTAGAAATTGATTTTATTTGTTGTAAAACAGAAAATGATAGATTACCAAACCTTTAGTGCCAAAGAGCCAGATAATTGTTGTTAATGGATAAGATGGTGGATGGTATGAATTTATGTTATTGCTTCATGATGTAAAGACCATTATATAGGCTACCATGAGCAATCCTCATGTAATGGTCCTAAAAATAGCATGAGAAATGTAGGAAAAGTATTAAAAGTGGTATGTGTGTGCCTAGCTTCCTTATAGAAAGTAAGTTATAGGAAAATAAAGGATATATAGTACATCATGTAGAGTTATAGGATAGTTAATATGTACTAATTATATTTGGCTTACTTTTGTATGTTTCCCATTTAGTAAAGTGACATAAATGGGTTGTGAGGATATTTGTACATTATTCATTGAGGTTAGTGATATGCAAACAGAGTCAATAGCACCACTATTAACTACCCAAAGAAATTTTTGATAAATCAAGATGTACGTAATGACCGTATAAGTTCTAGCAATAATGTGAGAGGCAACAAGTCTATAGGTTTTGGTTGTGTAAGTAGCAACAAGTTTAGGGATACCTTCATAGTTCAAGTGTGTGATGAGGTGTCATTATATACACTTTTTTGAGGTCATTTAACCCCCTAAATCATGCAAATATGCCCAGATTATGTGCTTAATCATTTGTTTTTGTGTTTTTAGCACTTTGATGGCTTTTGGAGGAAATAAACGTGACTTGGGCTCATTTGGAGAAGAAACGGACAAGACTACGAATCTACACCAACTCTTTTGAAAATATTATGTACAGTGTCTGGAGACGGCGTCGCAATCCCTTGTGACGACGTCAAAACATACAAGAGACTGCGTCAGAGAAACTGAAGATGGCGTTAGAACGTAACTGCCTCATAAGAAACCCTAGACGATTCAGCGATGCGACGGCGTCAGAAAACCTGCGACGCCGTTGCGGTCTATTTTCCTATATATACCCATGCATTTTAGGGTTTTAAGTGTGTAACTTTTGGGAACCGAACCCTAGTTTTAGAAGACGAATTTAGCTGCTACTTAGGCCTTTTTTAAGGTGTCAAAACCCTCTTGTATCTGCCATTAACTCATGTTCTAATCAAGTGAGATCCTTTATCTTTTATCATTCAATATGTCTATGTGTTGTTTGATTGATTTATGTTCTTTACTTCCTTATAATATGTCAGGCTAGATCCATTAGTATTTACTTATGATTGCATAAAACTTAATAGGTAGATCCTTTTTGTGTTGCTTCTTGTGATGGATGTGCGCGTTAGGCTTTAGAAAACTAGCCATAAGATATTAAATTGGCATAGACGTCTAGGGAAACGCGGGTGTGTAGAAAGGATACCATCAGTAAGAGTCTTCATACTACCTGACCCCTAATATGGTTGATCCCTCTTAAGTGTTTTAATTGCATGTAATGTACTCTTAGGGGCCTTGTAATAGTCTTCATACTACCTTACTTGTGCGTTGCCTTAACGGAATATTACATAGACGGCGGGTTCGTGTAATTCGTTCATGACTTAGGAAATACTTACACATATCATCACAAGAATGACAAAGCAACATAATTTGGAGAAACATAATAAGGAGTAATTCATGATTAAGTAAATACGTTCGTTTACCATATAGTTATCACTAGTAGTTTAGATTAATATTTAGTTTAATTAGTTAAAAACCAACCAACCTCTCAAACCATGATTTTTACTTGCTTTCATAAAAATATAAAAATACAAAAAGAATCTTCTCTCAGCTCTTTAGACCTTTGTTAGATTTTGTTCGAGCCTTCCCAACCTATTCCCCTAGAGAACGATAACAACCCCCGAGTCTTGCCTATACTACACTGCAACGATTAGGTGCACTGCCTAGGGGATTGTAAAACTTCATGTGAAGTCCTTACAAATAGCACATCAAGTTTTTGGCGCCGCTGCCGGGGAATAACGTAGGTTTCAGATTCTATCTAGCTTAGGTCTACTCACAAGATTCCTATTAAGTGAGATTTTAAATTCTTGTCAATTAGCTTTCTCGTAGTCTATCTTTTCTTTTGTTCCCTTTATTTTGTAAATCACTCTTTCGTTCACCATCATGATGTATGAAAGACCACCAACCAACCCTTTTCAAAACCCACCACGAAACGCAACCTTCCCATTCTAAAATAATACCTTGATGTTCCAACAACATCAAGATGAATCTCTCTACGATGCGTGGACTCATTTCAAAAACTTAATCCAACGAGTCCCTCATCATGGCCGCAATTTATGGTTCATGACTCAATTCTTTTACGATCATGTTGATAGATATACCAAAATAGACATTAACTATGCAGCAGTTGGGAACCTTAGGAGATTAAGTGCTGAAGAAGCATGGGAAACCATTGAGGATTGTGTCCAATGCGATAAATAGTGGAAAACCCCGACTAGCACTATTTCTGACCAAACAATAGCAAATTTAAAGGCTCAATTAGTTAAGAATGAGGTGGTTAGAGTTATGATACCTAAGTGCATGTCATGGTTAGATGCATATGATGAGCCTATAGGTGATATGGAGGATTAGGTGGATAATCCAAGTTCACAAAGTACCCCACAAGTCCTCCCATCACTTAAGGTATACACACCGCATGTGACTTACCAATGGAGGTAGAACCTTTGGACCGCACAAAACTAGAGGATTTAGGCTTGAATACTTATAGTCATGACCTATCTCTTAGTTTTAGGGAAATTCCTAGTGTTGTTGAACCAGAGCCTCAACTTTTACCCGATTTTTCACCCTTAGATGTAAATCTAGGAGACAAAAGAGGAACTGACCCACCCATCAACCCATATAGTTCGGGTAGTCTTAAGATGAAGGTAGTAGAACCCTTGACCATTCACATACCACCTTCACCTCACGTGGCATACTTCCATCGAAATGGTATGTATCGCTACTATCACTCGCACTTAATTCTAAGTGTAGGGGGCCCTCTTTTTTACGCGATAAAATAAGCGTAGAGTCAGGATCGTGACTCGAACAAAAACAAACACTTATTGGGAGGTAAACCAATCTTTTATTTTCTTTAATTTTAGGTGTGTCTTGTATGTTTGTTTTGAGTCATATGATTGTGTTAATCAACTTTGTGGTTTTTTGCAGTAAAATTTGCGGGAAATAACTAATGGGAACTTGCGTACAAGGATTTTTGAAGAAAAATTACAGACCCTGGAGATGGCGTCAGGATTAATCTTGACGGCGTCGCCAGGTCTGCTACAGGAAAATTCGATTTTATTTTTGAGAAATTAATCTTGTATAATTTTCGGGATTTGTAATTTTCCTAAAAACCTGCAAAAAACCACGATTGCATTAACACATTCGTCCTATCTTTATTGCTTTCGTAGAGTCTAAACTTAGTTAATGAGGCTGTATATCATTCACCTGTGGATTTTACGCTTGGTGTAGTTGTTCTTGTCTTTGATTTGTAGGTTATATATGATGAGAAGAAACCCAGAAGTTCTTAGGAGTTTCATGTGGGCAATCCTTGGATGACGATTTAACCAGTTATCATATGTTTCTTCTCTATTATTAAGCAAACAAGGGGAGTACTAGTTTCTTTTACTCTTTTCCTTTTCCCTTTATTCATTTTTACGGGTACTTTTAAGAACATTGGGGACAATGTTCATCTTAAGTGTAGGGAGAAATAAGCCTTAGAAACTATTCTTTCTATTGCCATTTGTTTGTTCCTTAAAATGATGGGTAATATATCGAAACATAGCATAGAAGGTAATTTTAACCAAAATTATTTTTTTATGACATATACCAACAAAACCAAGTATTAACAGCGTCTCATGGATAGAAATTTATATGGCTAGCACAAAAACCCTCAAATTCCACCCCAAAATGTGAGGTTCGCCTTTAGATCTTTAGAAATTCGGGTATCCATTGTTGATACCCAAGATAATTTTACCTTTAGCTTGCTCGAGTTAAGGAATGAGCAATCATGTGTATCTATTCCATCGTTATGGATGTGTATATGTGATTTCGTCGCTTTTTCTGGAGCATTAGTATCGGTTTAAAATTATATAAGTGTACCGGTAGTGTATTAAATTCTAAAACTTGTTTTTGTGATGCATCCCGAGATCGCATAGTGAGAATTAGGATTTGCTAAATGATAAGAGGCACTAGGATTAACCCATGTTTTAAACATGTATTTGTTAATATGGTCACCTCGATCATATAACTATCCCATACCCTTGCCATGCACTCATTTTTAGTGTAGGATACCCCTAGTACACCACTCCAAGCCTATCCTTTTCACGATTCTTGTAATTTTTTGATGGACTCTAGATTTTTAATGAAGAGCATTGTTAAACCCTTAACCAATTGTTACACCCAAATCGCCTTAGCCTACCTTGTATGTACTCGCTTTTAGTACATTATTGTTTTAACCCAAGTTAATTATTTGAGTACACAGTTGCTAAGTCCTTATCCTTGTACATACAGTTTTGGGACGATTATGATTCATGGTAGTATTTATTTTGTGAAAGAATGGGGAAGAAAAGTTAAATCATTACCTCCATATTTGTTTGATAGTCTCCATGTTATGTTGATCCACCTCAATTCGGGTCATTATTTAGCTTATGTATTGAGTATCAAAAAATTCAAGTGAAGGGGTGCATTTATAAGCCTCAAGTGATGTATTATGTTAAAAAGAATAGAAAAGAAAAAGAAAAAAGATTGATATAGAGTTGTGTAGAGTATTGTATATATTTGTCCGAGTCTTTGACTTAGCAACCCAATCAACGTGTATTCTTATAAGATAATTAACTCACCACTTCACCCCAAATTCACCCAGAAAGTCACCCCTAAATATATCCCATCCGTTTCCGTTTCCATTATTGTTATCTTGCACCTACACCCCACAACCCTTAGAGACCTCTTTGATAGTAATATTTAGTACTCGCGCCTAGCGGTGGAGGTTTAATCCTTTACCAAGCCTATGGTAATTTGTATGCTACGACAGGTAATGAGTGTTAATTTTTCATTTCCTATACAGTTATAATTCATTATACACCTGAGAGAAAGAGAGAATCCAAACACTTATGTGAGGTGCTAGTATATGAATTCTGTGCTTTTAATTGCAAGGTCTAGAAGGTTGTGTCGTAAAATATCTTAAAAAGCAAGTTAAATGCCCCTGATACTGCTATTGTCTAGGTAGAAAAGCCCATTTGCTTGAGGACAAGCAAATCCTAAGTGTGGGGTATTTGATGAGGTGTCATTTTATACACTTTTTCGGGGTCATTTAACCTCCTAAATTATGCAAATATGCCCAGATTATGTGCTTAATCATTTGTTTTTGTGTTTTTAGCACTTGGATGACTTTTGGAGGAAATACACATAACTTGGGCTCATTTGGAGAAGAAATGGACAAGACTACGACTCTATACCGACTCTTTTAAAGATATTGCGTACAATGTCTGGAGGGCTCGCATCTTGCGACGGCGTCTCAGACAATAAAGAGACGGGTTAGAGAAATAAAGACGAGTCAGAACGTCACGCCTAAAAAAACTAGAAGAAAACCACGCGAAGAACGACGTCAGAAAACCTGGGACGCCCTCGCGGTCTATTTTCTATATATACCCATGCGTTTTTGGTTTTTTTTTCAAAGTGTGTAACTTTTGAGAACCGACCCCTAGTTTTAGAAGATGACTTTGGTGACTACATTAGGCATTATTAGGATGTCCAAAACCTTTATTATGTTGCTTCTTGTGATGGATGTGCGCGTTAGGCTTTAGAAAACTAGCCATAAGATATTAAATTGGCATAGACGTCTCAGGAAATGCGAGTGTGTAGAAAGGATACCATCGGTAACAGTCTTCATACTAACTTACCCCTAATATGGTTGATCCCTCTTAAGTATTTTAATTGCATGTAATGTACTCTTAGGGGCCTTGTAATAGTCTTCATACTACCTTACTTGTGCGTTGCCTTAACGGAATATTACATAGACAGCGGGTTCGTGTAATTCGTTCATGACTTAGGAAATACTTACACAGATCATCACAAGAGTGACAAAGCAACATAATTTAGAGAAACATAATAAGGAGTAATGCATGATTAAGAAAATATGTTCGTTTACCATATAGTTATCACCAGTAGTTTAGATTAATATTTAGTTTAATTAGTTAAAAACCAACCAACCTCTCAAACCATGATTTTTACTTGCTTTCAAAAAATATAAAAATACAAAAAGAATCTTCTCTCAACTCCTTAGACCTTTTTTAGATTCTGTTCGAGCCTTCCCAACCTATTCCCCTAGAGAACGATAACAACCCCCGAGTCTTGCCTATACTACACTGCAACGATTAGGTGCACTGCCTAGAGGATTGTAAAACTTCTTGTGAAGTCCTTACAAACCGCACATCAGTGTGGCATAGGGATACGTCATTATTATTCTGCATCATGAGCTCTATTTAGTTTAGTTGATTATGCAGTTGGTTCATTCTTGCATACATTGTTGTATCATTTTGGTGACAGGAAGTGCTTGGTGTATCAACATCGATGCCCTGAGGAACTGTCATAATGACCGACTTGGGAGCTGAGTTGTCTTGCATACTGTTCCTCTTTGATGAAGTTGGTAGCTTGTATTTCTCATGAAGAGGGCGGCCAACCGGATATCCTACCAACTTATAACATTCCTATATTGTATGCTTTTCTTTTCTTCAATTTACACTAATAACCCCTTTTATGAAAACCATTATTCTCATAGAAGTTTCATTGTTGTTAATATTCCTCATTGAAGATTCGCCTTGACTATAATTCCTACCAAATCTTGCATTATTGTTGTATGAGTTCCTAGACTTGTTTGAGTGTCTTGTTAAACTAGTGGCCATTGTTATAACATCAAATATAACATGTTTAATATTTACTCAACCCAAACGCGACCCGCTTATTAAACGGGTTAGACGGGTCGACTTGCTTTTTACCCACACCAGTTTAACCTCAACCCAAAACTATTTAACTTCCTGTCGGGTTCGTGTCATTCATCGTTTCGTGTCAAAAACTGTCACCCCTAATTAACATAATGAAAGAATTTGAAGAGATGGCTTTATTTAAATAAAAATGGGATATGATATAGAGACCTCCTCAAAATTACCATTTGTATCTTTTATGTTTTTTGGGCTTTTTTATTATTTTTATTTTTATAAGTTTGTTTATATTATAAAACTGTGAAACGAAAAATGCGGAATAAAGAATATATAGTTTAACAAGTTAAAAGTATTAAACTGTCTAGAAAAACTGATAGAAAAATGTGTTATACTGTAAACAAAAAGAAAAAACGATGAAAGTGATTAAAAATATAAAACATAACAGGACAGAAGGGGTACCCACCCTAAAAAAAATGATTCACTACATTAAATATGTAACGATTTGTAATTTTATGCTAAACGTAATGGGATGACCTTTTGCGGTCGGTCGTCCCATGTGGCAATAAAAGGGACCTGGTCACCCCACTACGCCGACCGAAACAAGACCTGGTCACCTCCAACCTTTGCAAAGTTAGGGTCTTCTGCACGACCTTACAATTGGAGGAAGATTTTGTATTTAAAAAAATTAACTCTTTCTTTTATATTTTTATTTAAAAAAAAAACAATCCCCCATTCACTATAAAATCTCACTTTTTATACAATTTTTAATCACAAAACACATACATTTTATACACTTTCATTATCTTTTTTAAATGGCTTGTTCGATACCACATAGCGACGATGAAATCCAAGCTTTGGTTCAGAAACAAATTGACGAAGATATGGTTTTTAATCAGAAAGCAATTCTGGATTTAGCCTTAGCATTTTGATAAATGCATGCACAACAACAGAGATCTTAGAAAAGCATAAAAACGAGGAATGTAATCACATTCCACAAGAGAGTACGTTCTTTGATCGAACACTTTCTTAAAAGAAGGTTCTGATTAAAGATATACGAGCTAATCTTTTCTATGTACAGAAAGGCGCAAAACTAGAAAAACAAATGAATGCTAAGTTAGCTTGGATACATGAAAAATACAACCACCGCTCAGAAACCCATATAGGTGGTTCTTCATCACAGGCACATGAGATTGATGATGTATACCTTACATGGCGAAGAGTTAATCAACTACAACTAATGAAGAAGGCCTTAAGAGAAACACAAGTAGAACAAACAATGGATGAAAAGGCAACAGGGAGGAGAAGATTAGGAAAAACAAGCTGATGATGATGAATACTTTATGGAATTTGGGGTGATGAGAATTGATTCAGATTACGAGTCATCAGATTAATAAACTAGAAACTATTTTAGTGTAATGTTGTTTTAATTTAATGTTTTAAATAAAGTATTGTATTTTAAATTCCGTTATTATATTTTTAAATTTTGAATTCCAACGGCTAGTTTTCATTATAAATACCAACCCCACATCTCCTCATTAATCCCACACCATCTTATCCCAACTATCCAGATGGATTCCCAGTTTTCAACCTAACGAAAATGATCAGCTGGTATAACAGTCTTGAATATGAGACATTCTGACTCCATTTAAACACCCTAATTTTCAGCGTTCTCTAGTAGCGCGACAATGTTGAACCATCTCCATACACCCCAAATCCAGTTACCATAATACCTGGTCCTGCGGGTATTGTTCAGCTCTCTAATAGCATATGTGTTGAACCATCTTCCTCAACCCCAAACCTAGTTAGGATAATACCCGGTCCTGCGGGTCTTGTTCAGCGAGCCAAGCTGCTTAAAGAAAATGTATCTATTCTTGGATCCAGATGTGGTGCTTTAATGTCCGACACGAAGAATATATGCAGAAAGTTGTTGAGGATGCTGATTTTAACAGTGGGGCGTGGGTTAACGCCACTAACTATGTGAATGCTTTTGGTGGCACTGTAACTGGATGTTTGGGAGACATCGACAACTTTCTTAAAAATGGAAAACTTGAACAAGTTGTTGTAATAGTGAAGTCTTGTTGCTCTCTCCGAATGCTCTTGGAGATTTAAATGTGACTCTGAAAGATCAATCTGGTATAGACCTGGAACAATACACTACAAAGTCCATGATGTGGGTAGTTATGAAAAATATATTACAGTAGGAGCTGCTATGATACTTGCCAATGTCTTAGTTTTTACTCCTAAACCATCAAAGCATTACCTTAACATTACAAAAAGAAATGTGGTTGAGGTTTTCCGTAAGGATACGGTTTCATTAGCTTAACATTATTGTTATTCAATTATCCGCAAGTAATTTTCAATTTGAAAGTAATTTTCAATCCAAAATGTAAATTTCAATTGTATCGTAATGTAATTTTTTCCAAAATTTGAAAAACAAACCAACTACTAATTCCAACGATACTTATTTGAACTATAAGTTATTAAAAACGTATCTGTGTTGTATTTTTAAATTCCCGTCAAGTCCATTTTTATATTTTCGTTAATTTTTTTTTTTTCCGTTTTTCTTTCCGTGATTTTTAATATCCTGTATTTTAATTTGTAAAATATTTAATTATTAATGTAATGTTTTAAAAATAAAAAATAAAAAATTTGTTTGGTGTCCTCTGCGGTCAGTGCCGGTCACCACTACATGTGTTTGGTCACTGTGTGGTCTAGAGTTAAGATCAACATAGACCAATTATTTGTCATAGATCCAATGAATCAATCTTAACCATCTATTTTTTTCTCAAAAATAAAAAACCCACTTTCCACTTCCTTTTTAAAAATAAAATATCTTACAAACGGTAAATCGTCACACGACACAAAATACACCATCGCGACGAGTATTGTTTTATCTTTCAGTAGACGGGGAGGACGACTATATAACTTTCAAGGAACTTTTTTTCGATATTTTTTTTCAGTCACGAATTGCGAAAATCATATATGATTTCATAAAGTCATATACGATTTGTGATTCCGACGAACTTTTTTTCAATTTTGTTTCAGTCACGAATTGCGAAAATCATATATGAATTCGTAAAACGTGATCATATATGATATTCATAAAATCATCTAGATTACAATAAAATCATATATGATTTAAGAAATGTCCAACGAACTTTTTTTAATTTTGTTTTAGTCACGAATTGCGAAAATCATATATGATTCGTATGACGAATCATATATGATTAATATAACGAATCATATATGATTTCATAAATCATATATGATTTCATAAAATCGTATATAACTTTATAAAATCATAAAAAAAAGTTCGTCGAAAGTATATAGTGTCCCCTCTCTATAGAAAGATAATTTAATTCTCGTCCCGATGATATGTTTTGTTTTGCGTAACGATTAACAGTGTGTGAGATATTTAATTTTAAAAAAAG
This sequence comes from Tanacetum coccineum, assembly GCA_026074375.1. Classification (NCBI taxonomy): domain Eukaryota; kingdom Viridiplantae; phylum Streptophyta; class Magnoliopsida; order Asterales; family Asteraceae; genus Tanacetum; species Tanacetum coccineum. The sequence goes on from BQNB010062922.1 coordinate 20,606, forward strand.
GTGATTTTTTATTTATTTTTGATGAAAAAATGAGTGGCTATGATTGGTTCATTGAGTCTATGACAAATATTAGATCTATATTGAAATTTTGTCAGAGGGAAAGCTGAGTTGACGATGTCCTCCGCGGTCATCACTACATTCAATCTACGAGCAACATTGACATTTTGTTCTCTAAAATATCTTTTTAAAAAAAAGAAATGATGGAAAAAAAAGAATAGAAAAAAAAACGTTGGTTTAAAACAAGACACACAAACACGATTCAGGTTCACTCACTTCGATACTCCCGATACTCACCACACATTTCACATTCCCCCACAAAATCTCACACACAACACAACACTCATCATCTTCACATTCTAATAGCCAGGTAATTAATTCTAAACAACTTCATTATCTCTTAATCACAACTTAATAACTGATTATTCGATTGATGCATCTGTTATAGCATATCGCGATCATATTTATTACTCCTTTGAGTTATTATTTTAATAATCGTTTGGCAACCAACAAGTAGTTTTATCTATTTTTTTGGAATGCTCATTTTCCAACGCTCCATGTAGTAGCATTTAGGATCGTTGGGCATTTAGGAGCTGTTTTACACATTATAATTACTACAACTACGTTACCAAACGTGTTTATAGAAAAAAAAACTAGTAGTGCGCTACCGTTTAGCTGCCACGCCTACTTTTGCCAAACACACCCATATTTTGGGAGGGAGCGAGTATATAGTTATTAGATTCGCGATCGCATTTAGATTTCATAATTATGTCTTTTGGAAACAATTTTTTATAGCAGAAATGGCTTAATTAATGTTTTAAGATTTTGTTTTTGTGGCTGTAATCTGACATGGTCCACCAAGCCTAGTTTGAAACAACAATAGGTATAGCTAAATTTAATGTAATTTCGCAATCTATGCCAAACTTTGACTTTATATGATATTAAATAAGATGCTAGTACGGTAAATTTGAATCTTGGATAATAGATTTGGAGCTGATTTTGCTTTAAATTTGAACATTTTTGATGAATTTAACAAACGTACCGTATGAAGTTCTTATTACCTTTCTGTTTGTTGTTCGATTTGAATTTGAGGGGTGTTTGGGATTGAATATTCTCATCAACACAATAAGCTGATATGCAGTCCCAAACAGCCTTTTTACAGACCAATCAACTACTTTTGTATGACGAGAAACTTTTATTTCGATAGTCATTTTAAATTTGGTTGTTTTTTTCCCTTGCCAGAAGCGATCTACTCGAAACCAGAACCGCTATTCCAACAGTTATATCATTTGGTAATTTTGAGAGAGTGTGTTATGGTTGGATTAAACCATACCTGTCAATGTATGTGATGCGATTTCTTGCAAGCGAAGAATAGCTAGATGATGGCTACAACCGCGGTAGTTGGACTAAGAGCAGGGGAAAGGCTATTGGGTTCATCGTCTTACTACTCCGACGTTACTGAAAAGTTATCAAGTAGTACTGATCTCGGGTTCATATCTCTCCCAACTAAGAATTTAATTACTGCAAAAAAGTCATCCAACTATGGCCATGGGTTCATATCTGACCGGCATAATAAAGACATTCGTTACATCAGAGCTTTAAAGGAACATGTAGATACTGCTTCTGATACGAGTATAGACCAATGGTTTCAGGGGTTTGAGCATATGGAGTCCAAAGGGTCTGATCAAGAGTTTTCGGTTGACGCGTTGCTTTTGTTACAGAAGTCGTTGTTGGAAAAGCAGTGGCACCTTTCAACTGAGGAGACGTTGACTGAAAATAATCCAATGGAGAAAAGTAGCAAAAAGATTTATGTTAGTGGTTCAGAGAAATCAGCTCGTAGGCGTAGAATAGATGCTCAGAGGAAATCACCAACCAGACGATATTCTACTAATGAAGTTGGTGTCAAGAAGCCGGTGAAATTTGTAATCAGTCCAGAACTGTTACAAACTCGTGTAAGAGGTTATGCTAAAGGTATTGCCAGTGATACGTTGTTGACTCATACGGAAGTTGTGGTTTTATCGAAAAAGATAAAAATTGGTCAACACTTAGAAGAGCGGAAATCAAGGTAACTGAGTATCTTATTGCTCTTATCAATCAAAAATCATATATGTATATGTTTGTAGTTTAACATGAGTTCTGCAACATTTTTAGATTAAAGGAAACATTGGGATATGAACCATCTGAGGCGCAACTTGCAGATTCGCTGAGAATTTCACGAGCTGAATTGCAAATGAAACAGACGATGAGTGCAAATTAGCTAGAGAGAAGCTAGCCTTGAGCAATGTCCGTCTAGTAATGTCAGTTGCACAAAAATATGCCAGCATGGGAGCTGAAATCGGTGATCTGATTCAGGTGTGTGTTATCATCAATAATGGCAACTGATAAAAGCAATATTTTGACTAGCATGCTAAATCTCGGTATCACTGATATATAGGTCTTGATATCTTTAATTTTATACAACTCTTAATTTATGCAGGGAGGTCTAATTGGACTTACTCAGGGTTATAGGTAAGATGAGTCTTCAAGGGCGGTTCAAGATTTCGACCTATGTTTATTGGTGGATACGGCAGGTGAGAATGATACATCGATCTTTGAATGTTGTTACTTCATTTATGATGTTACTGCATCAGTTAGAATCGATGCAAGATCCATAAGTGAGACTAGCACCAATTTTGTTTACATAGTGTTTTTTTGGTTATAGTTTCTGTATAGTAGGCGTTATCTGATACGACAATCACCTTATATGTCACTTGCAAATTTTGACTCTACATTTGTCATCATGAATTGTTGGTTGAATATCATACATAAACTAACTAGTCAAAATCAATGTCAAGTGGCGTATAACTAACTGTGTACATTTGGGGGTGGCCACGGAGGTTCGGCTATCCAAAAGGGAAGTCGCCCTGGGATTATGTCGGCGCCGCAATGGGAGTCGCGAAACCAGGTAACCCAAAGAAAAAAAACTGTAGAAGAGTTTATTCTAATAGAATGTTCTAGTCAAACAAGCAGAGGGAAACTATAACTATAATTTGTTTATAGAAAAGTAGAAGAACTGCTTATATCGGTAATGTATCATCCTTGTAACTTATATATCTTCTCTAATTTCAGGGTGTTTCCATAGCATTGATTGAATTTTCTAGGACCTAGATTACCGATCCATATGCATGAAAGATGAGTGCAATACGAAAATGCCAAGGCTAAGCTGAGAAAATGGTAATAACGACCATCAAAATCGGGAAGGGATAGAGTTAAAAACATTACTCATTATATACTTTTATAAATGCTTGCTTTGTTGTGTTACTTTGTTTTTTTTTATCGTGAACTAATGACGCTATATCTTCCTGGGTGAAATAGAAAATCGCCAAAAGCCTAACACATGTCACAGTAAGTATTGAATGCCACTGAGGTACTTGTGTTTTAGGCAAACTCGTGTTTATGTTTCGATTTTTGTTTTTTTCTTCATAGTAATTTTATAGAGCTTTCTTGCAGGCGAAAGCAAAGTGTTCTCAATGATTAGGCAGTTGCAGTATGCCCTTCTTTAACTGGTCTTCCAGGGGATACAATTCACAGTGTAAGTCTGAAACATACTAATTTAATTACTGTATTTGACGGGTCTGTGTAGACTCGCTTTTGGTGCGGTTTAGATTGTGGCAAAATGGGCGGTCGTGCAGGCTGGGTAATGTTACAGAATGGGAAGCTTTTATTATGGGTTGAAAACTTTAAATAGGAACGGTTCGTGCTAGGTTGATCTGAAACACCTTATGCCAGTATTTGAATATTTAGTGTGTCAAATATGATTTACCAAAATTGTATCATTTTAGAATAATCTGGATTTCTGAAAAATAAGGTTAAAGTTATAATTATCCTTGAGGCAAGCCATTTGACCCGTTCATGGGTTGAAGTTAAACGTTACCAGACGAGAACTTGGTAGTTATAGGCTATAGCTACTTAATGTTATTGTTATTGATGCAGTACATGGCGGATGATCACCCAGGGAACGACCCTTGGCATGGAGTAGATCACGGGGCGCTCAAGGTACTTCACATGTTCTGCAAATTCAGCATATTGCCGTTAAGTTGTCATATTACCATGGGGCTGCAAGAAAAACATATTGAAAAGGTGATATACTATCAATTTTCGATCTTGTGGTAGAAAAGTTAGCATGCATCTGTGCAGATGTTATGGATAAATGATCTAGTATCCTAGAATTGTTCCAATTGATATTCTTCTCATATTGCAGGATGAAGTGAACAATTTGATGACCACGACTCTAAGGGAACGGGAAAGAGAGATCATCCGGTTGTACTACGGTCTTGACAATGAATTCCTTACATGGGAAGATATAGTCGAATTCAAGGTTGATAGAACCTCCTATTCATGGTCTTGTAGCTTAATCGGTCAAAATATGGGTCTATATTATTTGTTTGTATGTGCGAGACTTTGTCAAACGGGGACCCTGGTCTCCCCGGTGTGGACCTCACCAAGCCATGTGTTATAGAATGAGTTAATTATGAGCTGTGGTTGATCTACGAAGTTGTAAAGTTAAGAATCATAGGAGTAGATAATTGTTATGTAGTGTGTTTTGCCAGAGAGAAGTAGTGTTTCAATGACTTTCAACTTTTCACATGATTCGGCCAACCACTCCGATTCCCTTGTTTTCGCATTTCATTATTCTCAAATCTGAGATACCCGTTTTTTCTATAAACTAATCGAAATCTGTATTCAAGTTACAGATCGATTTTAACTACTCATAGTACCTTCTATATATCCGGTTGCGCCATAGTTGACTAAGATTCAAAATTAGTGCAATGACAATAGTTATGTCTTTTTGAGTGCTCAGTAAGTGATATAAAGAACGCATCATTTTTGACTTAAGTGCAAATAAACTCAGTCAATAATGAATATCGTGTTTTGCGCGATTCGTTACAATATTGAACCGTTTTACGAGCATGTAGTATTTGTCTGTGTATCCACCGTCCGCCCTATGATTTGTGACGAGCAAAGATATAAAAATAAACCCTAGGTGTATATGTGTTTGTACACTCTCGGTCTCGGCGCACGCGCACTCGCGCTTTCTCGTTTGCCTGATAGTGTCTCCAAATATTCCCGCTAAAGAACCTGCAATGTCGAGAGAAGTGGAGTATATTTATTTGCTAGGACAGAGATGCATAGATGCCTAACATTGATTCATAGTTGACAGGCTATCTATGCGCTGCTAATGCGAGGGTAATAGAAAATAGATGTATATTTTTACAAACTATCACGAAGACACGCTCAATCTTTGTAGACTGAATAATAGAAATATGAAGGTTCATCTCTGCTCTATATCAGGATTAACATAACTATCTGTCCGTGCAGGATCTGGAGGTTGTCAAGAGAATCGTCTTGTTGGCCAGGTCGGGCTTGTTGCACTCGAGAAACTAAAACACGCTCGCACGGTAATGCTCAAGTGCTGTGGTCTAAGAGCTCGGTGAGTTTAGAGAGTAACCTCTGTGGTTGTGTACTCTCAGCGGGGACAGTAGGCAATATTTTGTACTCCACTGTATTAAGCACACACAAGATAGGTAGTAGACATTATATTTATTACTTGAATGTGTGTAAAGGGTCCTATCTATATCATTTTTACGAGCTATATCAGACAATGGTTGATTGTTATATAAACCGTTTTTACATAAAAAATAATGATATTTTTTTTGGTTAACGATGTTATGGTATAACAAACTTATATGTTTCTAGGACTTGTATTAGTGATCGCCTTTTATGCACTATCTCTTGTACGTTTTGGTATTTCTAAGTTCTAAACAGTGATTTTTCTACTCTCCTCTACTCCCTTAAAAAAAAATACAAAACGGACCCTCACCTTTTAACTATTTACGATTTTCTTACACAAAAAATCCCGTAAAAAAATTAACAAAAAAAACACGTCAAGTTTTTATTGTTCACAACTTTTTTACATTCATCGGCCCAAATAAAAAGATATCGAACCGTCCCAAAAAAAGAAAATATTCGAGAAAAAATTAACCCGTCCCAACGCAAATTTTTTTTTCCCGAATCGTACAAAAAATGAAATATCCGGGAAAAAATTAGCCAAAAAAAAACAACCCAAAAATAGCCTAAAATCTGGCCCAAAGTAAAAAAAAACAAAACGGACCCTCACCTTTTAACTATTTACGATTTTCTTACACAAAAATTCCCGTAAAAAAATTTACAAAACCGTTCCAAAAAAAAGAAAATATTCAGGAAAAAATTAGCCTGTCCCAACGCAAATTTTTTTTCCCTGAATCATACAAAAAAAAGAAAATATTAAAAACTAACCCCGCCATAACGCATCGCCAAAAAAAAATTCCTGAAACGCAAAAGAAATTATTCGGGAAAAAATTAGTCCCGCCGCAAAGCGCGGGTTCTTTTGCTTGTTATAAAACATACATTTTGCATTGTACAGTAGAAGCTACAGTGCTTCTACTGTACAATGGTAAATAATTTTGGGGCTGGGCTCCCACTTTGGGCCGGCCCAAAAAATTTTTTTTTTTTTTATTTTTAAATGGGAGGAAAAAATATTACAAAAGTACCGATTCAACTTTAAAATAATCGATATAGTCACAAACGTACAACTTTAGATTGCATTAAACAGTGTCATTTAAAAAAAACCCCCATATAGCAAAAAAAAACAAAGGTTTAAACATGAGGCCCAACACATAAGCCCATATAAAAAAAACAAACTATTAAACATGAGACAAAAAAAAATTCGCAAAAAAAAACAAAAAAAAGTATAAAAAAAATTTTGCCGCCCCGCAACAACGCGCGGGACATAAACTCATATAAGAAAAAAAAACAAATTATTAAACATGATACCGAAAAATAAACCCGCACTATTAAACATGAGACCGAAAAAATAAACCCGCACAAAAAAAAAACATATAACCAAAGAAAAAAACATTTAAACATGAGGCCCAACACATAAGGTCATATAAGAAAAAAAAACAAACTATTAAACATGAGACCGAAAAAATAAACCCGCACAAAATTAAAAAAATAATAATAATAACAATGGCCCGCAACAACGCGCGAAAAATTAACGTCCCGCAGCAACGCGCGGGTAATCCTGCTTGTTACTTATAAATACGAGGAATGCTAGTCTCACATAATTTTACAAACAAAAGTTCACACATATGTGACATATGAGATGTACCAATCACATTGCATGAAGTTTCCTCTTTTTTAATTTTTACTCTTCATAATCAAGTGACACATATTTATGTGAATATTTGTTTGTAAAAATGATATGAGTCTAGCATTTCTCTATAAGAGAAAAGATCTATAAAGAACAATGTCCAATTAAAGAACAAATCCTTCAATCTTATTCATCAATTTTATTTCCATCTAACGGTTTATATTAAATCCTATGTTTATTTAATTAAAAAACTCACTTTCATCCTATTTTTTAAAATTAACATATCTCTCAAACCGTTAATCGTTACATAAATTTAATTATACCATCGCGAAGATAATTAAATTATCTTTCTATAGACGGACACTTTTATATACTTTCGACGAACTTTTTTTTTAATTTTCGCCCAGAAAAAATCACACGTGCTTCGAAAAATCTCACGTGATTCGAAAAATCACATGTGATTCATTACTTGAAAAATCAAACGTAAATTTGTAAATTCACATGCGATTTATGAATTTATGAAATCACACGTGATTTATTACTTTAAAAATCATAAGTGAATTTGTGAAATCACATGCGATTTATGAAATAGCACGTGATTTTTAAAAACAACAAATCATAAGTGATTTTACAAATCACGTGTAATTTTTCTTCGCCAAAATTTTAACACTAAAAAATCGTCAAAAGTATATGAAATCGATTTTTTTTAGTTACGTCTGGAAAAATCACATATGATTTGTATCACAAATCACATGTGATTCTGCTACAAATCACATGTGATTTTTCCAGACATGACTGAAAAAAAAATTCAAAAAAAGTTCGTCGAAAGTATATAAAAGTGCCATTCTATAGAAAGATGATTTAATTCTCATCGCAATGGTGTATTTTTTTTCGTTTGACGATTTACCGTTTGCAAGATATTTAATTTTTTTAAAAAAGGTGAAAAGTGAGGTTTTTTATTATTTGATTAAAAATGAATGGCTATGATGTGTTCTTTTGTTATTTGATAGTATGACATTGTTCTTTAATGATCCCACATCTTCTCTATAAATACTTTCAAACTCTAATTATTTTTATAAACAACTTATCCTTTTATCTTTATATTTACTTTCATTTTATATTTATTTTTATTATCATTTTCCACAAAATATTTATCATTCCTTATTTATACAAATAGATTCTAAAACGTTCATGTTGAAGAAGAAAAAAAATCAAAAATTACTAGTAGGAACTTGTCTTTTTTAGAGAAGCGATTAAATTTATTAAGAATAGGCGACAAGGTGAAACTTCACAACCGAAAAGAAACATCATAAATATATATCGTTATGATGCTTATGATCGTTTAGTCGCCTCCTGTTTTAGTGCGCATCCGATGTAAGATGCATATCGTTTCCAAAAAAGGTTACGAATTAGCCGAGAGCTATTCACAAGCATAGTTGAAGAAGTAACTAATCATTGCGCATACTTTCGTAATACCGTTGATTGTCCCAGAAGAGAAGGCATTTCGGCATTGATAAAGTGCACCTCCGCAATTCGTGAGTTGTCATACGACACTGTTTATGACACCTTGATAAATATGTGTAAATGGGTGCACCAACTTCTCGTGAATCTCTTTAATATTTTTGTAAGTCTGTCATGGAAATTTATGAAGTAAAGTATTTGCGAAAACCTACCATCACTAATGAAAGCTATATCGGTTTCACGAAGAAAAGCACGGTTTTTCGAGAATTTTGGGAAGCCTTGATTGTACATAATGGAAGTGGTTTGGTTGTCCAAACACATTTAAAGGGCAATATGTTGACGTGATCATGGTCCGAATCCATTCATTTTGCTGAAAGTTGTTGCGTCACAAGAGTTATGGATATGGCATGCTTTCTTTTGTGTTTCTGGGGAGAACGACGACATCAACGTTATACATCAATCGCCTTTATTCAATGATCTCAAAGATGGAAAAGCAGCAAAGGTTGGCGTAACTTACTGAATGCCTCATCCTATTCTCGACCTCATTGTCCGTGTCGTAAATACAGAGCTTCAAAAACCTTGGCGGGTCTCCCTCAGTTAGGCATAATGACCCAATCCAGTGATACAACTGACCGGAAACTTTAAAGACATAAGGCTCTATTCTAGTGTTGATCGACTCATCAATCTTGGCACCAAAGGAAGTCATTTTAAACATTTGATTGTACGCATAAATATTTTGCATAAAATGCTTGTCTACAAGTTGGTTAATATATTTAGGAGGATCCGAGCATATTCTACAGAATCTTGTTAACTTTTTTTGTAACCTAATTTATTCCTGTCGTCGCTTCGGACCCCAACGCATCCAACTGTTGATGGTCTTTTCTTCTATCAATCTTGTTAGATCTCTCACCGTGAAATCTCCACTTTCTTGAAGCGCCCACCTCTACCGATCCCTACAATCAACTTTCATAACAACATTTTGCAATATAGTAAGTAGATCTTCTAAATCTTTACATGCCCCTCTAAGGTCCCTAAACTCAGTCCCATTTCCTAAGTCTCATTTATTGACCCATTTTCCTTTTTCCTCCACTAACCCCTCCTTACGCCTATCTAGATGGTACAATCTCATAAATATATCACAAAACCTAACATCCCCTACCCATCTATCAATCCAAGATCTAATTTCGTTACCATTCCCTACCTCCCCCACGAACGAAGAAGTGAAATTAACCCCTAACCCATCCAACTCCTCCCTCACCCTAATAATGTCACGCCAAATCCCACCCCTCCCGACCGCCCCCCTAATATCACCAAAGCGCACTTATCTGCAACGGATACTTTTTATGACTCTAGCCCACAAAGATCCCCCTCCCTTTTGAACCTCCACCACCATTTCCCCAAAAGAGCTAGATTTTTCCCTCGGAGTGACCCAATGTTTAACCCCCCATCCCCATACGAGGCTAGAATAGTAATAACACTTATACCCCACGCTAATTTTTTATAATCCCCACCACAATTCACCTCCAAAATTTTTTTTCTTTCTCTTTCAAGCATGTTTATACACTCAATGGCACAAGGAGATCGGAATAAGTGTATAATGGTAAGCTTTCTAGACAGATTTAACATGTTAAGAGTCCCCAAACGACTTCTATTAGCTTTCCATATGTCCAATAACGTTTTTGGAATTCTACACCACATTTTTTCTAGCAACCGACCCTCTCATTTTATCTCTAATTGGTACCCTAAATACGAAAATGGAATTCTCTCCGACTTCGCATCTCATCCATCTCACCATATTCCTTAATTCTACTTCAATTGCTCCAACACCGTAGTAATAACGAGTTGACCGAACTTGTAGCTAATCACCAAACATGACTCTTACACTGGTAGTAATTGTATTATATAGATAGATATAAATTATATAGATAGATATAAATGAATCTTGATCCTGTAATCAAAGAATCAAGAAAGATAGTAAATTTTTTTCTTATCCTGGTGTTGTCGTAATATATTAATATGGTTGGGTTCCACATCAGCAATCCACCATACAAACATACCCAATTAAATATAAACATAACCCACAAAATAGCAAAATTTTGTTCAGTGAAGTCGACCACCGAACCACCTAATTTTTTGTGTGACCATGAGTGAAACAAGGGTGTCGTACTCGTGGTTAATGCATGGATGGTCGTTGATGCGTGGTTGACTAGATGTGTGGTTAACTACCTTATTATGCCGAGTCTTATTAGCCGAGTTATGCTTGATTGCTTGGCAACCGTCAAGAATCGTAACTTGTAAAACGTTTGATAATTTTTTTTCTGGCATAAAATATGATAAACAAACATAAATCGCATCAAATTTATGCACCTATGTAGTTTATTTTGTATAGGTTTACAAGGACCCTGCCAGGCTCAATCATTGGCTTGGTTGCTATTGGCTAAGCAAACCCGACTCGTTCCATGACCCAAGTTATTCGTGTGTCTCCGTATAATAGGCATGTTTGACTAGGCATAAAGATATTGGGTATGGGCCGTGGTTTGTGCTAGGGGTGTTGATCGGTTCGGTTATCGGGTATTCGGTTAGTTCGGTTAATTTTTTTTGGTCAACCCGAAAACCGAACGAACTGAATATGAATTCTACCGATATGAATCCGAAAAACCGAATTCGAATTCGGTTCGGTTCTCGGGTTGACCCGAATAACCCGAATTTCACTATTTCTTTTAAAAAATTAATAATTACATTGATTTTTATTAAAAAAAATTATTATTAATATAAAATGTGTTTTTTTTATATTATGATAACATTTTAATGGTATTTGTATATGAATTCGGATTTCGGTTCGGAGTTCCAAACTCATATCCAACCCGAGAAAGAATTAGATGTTCGGTTTCGGCTCTTGGTTTTGGCGAATTCGGTTAGGTTATTATGTTACGGCAGGTACCGAGGGTAGGGGCGAACAAAGAGGACATAGTCAAGCCAGCCATGTCAAGAGTATTATGTTATGTGAAATATCCTCAAAAATAATGTTATTGTTTTAGGAAGGTCAATTAACTCTTTTTGTTTATTTATAGGGCCTTGATTTAGGTATCGCGGGTCTTCATGTTTATTTAGGAAAAGTCAATAATTTTATATAGGAAAAGTCAAAAGTCAATGTTTATCTTGTAGATCCTTAAGTCAAAGTGCCATAATAGCCCATAATAGGCCATGAACCCATTTAGCTTATTTTATTATACTCTTGTTACTCTTTCATTATATTCAATACAAGTTTAAAAAGATAAAAACAAATTCTCTTTTCTTATTCTATCTTATGATAGAGCTTGCACATTGCTTGAAGTGGTGCCCTATCCGATACTACCCTACGGGTCGTATCAATTGTGGTTTCATGAACCTCTCGATTGGAGTAGTCTCCGATTTAAGGTTCAAAAAAACATTGTTCATCATAGTACTATTCACGTGCACTATTCATCGGAGTTACTGTTCACGAGGTACTAATTATTGGTAATATTCACACATAAAAAATTTGTTCTTTAAGTTATTGTTCGCTGGAGGACTGTTCATGGCATCAGGCGGCAACGATCCGGACGCGAAATACGCACTATCTAGGCTCTTGCAAAGGGGTATGGTGGCCGAATATTAGATTGAGTTTGAGATGCTTATAAGTCGAGTAACGGGGAAATCTAAATTTTTACTTACAATGAGTTATATCTCCAGACTTAAAGTGGCCTTACAAATAGAACTGTTGAGATCAAGGACCACAACTTTAGGAGAAGCCTTATCATTAACCCGTCTAATCGAGGCTCATTTTGAGGCAATTGCAGAGAAAGAGAAAGAGCATATCATTAAAAAAAGCAGATACCATTCTATCATTACAAAGTAAATTAGCTTCACCTGAGGTTAAAGGGTCATTAGAATGATGTTGAGATATTGTGTTGAGGAGGTAGTAGCGCGATGATGGTGTTTTCGAAGTGGTGAGAGTATGTAAAATCTGGAAAGTATGAGAAAGTTGTAGCAAGTGTCGCGTATTTTCAGAAAACAAGAAAGATGGATGAGGTTGTTGTAAGTGGTGGTGAAGCGCTTAGGGTTGACGAGGATGAACCGAATATAGTGATATCGGTGCTTAAGAATGGAGGTGGTAAATTTGATAATAAAATAGATGAAATAAATTTGGGTTTAAGAGATGAGTGTGTGATTAGGGTGCTGGAGGGTAGAGATGTTTTAGGCGAGAATAATCATGAAGTGTTTAGTATTACGCCCTGGGCAACAGAAGGCGGAAAATAAAAATAGGGTTGTTGATGTTATGTCTACAGGCAGTCAGAAGGGGTAATGAGAAAAAAAGAGTGTTAGTGCAGCAATGGAATAGACGGGACTGTGCTCTTTTTTGAGCGTTTGTTTTTACCATCTTCAATCCTAGTCCGGTTCCTTTGCTCATATAGATTGTGATCCCGGATTCAAGAGTGTTTTTTGCAACACTTGAAGGCAAGGTGTGGTATCGACGGAGTGGGAAGAAATGTTAAAGGCCAGGTTACCGAGGGACGTGCGACCCAAGAGGACCAAGTCCAAGCCCGCATGGCAAGAGGATTATGTTATGTGAATATATCCTTAAAATAATGTCGTTGTTTTAGGAAGGTCATTAAGTCTTTATGTTTATCTAGGAAAGTCATTAATTACGCGTTTGACTAGAAAAGTCTTTGTGTTTATCTTTTGTTACAAGTTAGGGTTATTCGGCTATAAATACCGAATGGTTTTCATCAATGAAATCAATCATGTTTAAGATAAACTATTATCTAATTCTTCTCTCTATCTTCTGATGGAGCTAGCACACGCTTGAAGTGGTGCCCTATCCCGATATAACCCCTAACTGGGTCGTATCATATTAGTTTGGTTCGGTTATTTTTGTTTTGGTTCGGTTTTGGTTTTTGATTATTTTGGTTTTTCTGCTCACCCCTAGTTTGTGCATATACAAAATGAGAATCAATTTGTGAAGATCATATAAAAATTTGAATGATCTAAGGTGGAGTACTTTTGGTTTAGGTTTACAATGGATAAAAATGAAGAAACGGGTCATGGTTTAGTATTTTGCTTGGGTTAGGGTTTCTGACTTTTGAATTAGGGTTTTGAGTGTAAAAATGTGTATGAAAGCTTATGAATAGAATAATTAGGGTTTACACATTGTATATTGAGTGTAGTAGCTTGTACACAAGTGATGGTGAAGAAATTGGAATGAAAACGGAGGTAAAATGGCTATTTTAGATGTCATGCTTAATGACTTGTACATTGTGCTTTGAAAACTTGTACTTGACTTGGAGGGAGTTTATATTTCAATTGAAATGTTATATTACTTGTATATATGCTTTAGTAGGTTGTACATTCACTTTAGATATTATCTCTTCATGGAAATAGAGTTTAGAGGTATACGATAACGGTTTAAAGCCCGTTTTGATATAACGTTGCGAAAAGTACATTATAGGAATAATGTACCTTATAATAAAGAATATGATGATATTGAATTGACATGTTATGATGTTTGCTTGACATATATGAAGATAGGATTGCCATAGATAGGTTGCGTGAGCTTGTCTACTTTAGTTATGCAAGTTACCTTGCTTAATGAGATATTGACAATGCAAGTAATGTAATAAAGCGAAAAATTTCCCCGTACAATTGTGATCATAGTAAAATAGGTTGATAAAAATTCTTGGGTTGTTATAGATGTGTTTAGTTTTTGTGTTTATTATTTTGGTTCGTTTTTTTTCCGTACGCCTTTTCTTCTTTTCTTTTGATTTCGAAGCTTAGTTGTACACTAACAGGTCATTTACTTAAGTAAATTTGATCTAGTATCTTTGGATATAGGTGTATTTGCTTTGGATCAAAGAAAAACTCATTTTTGCTCATCTTTTGTTTTCGAAAAACCTTATAAAGTACAAATCTTGATTTTGAAATTTTCGGCTTAAAAACCAAAAAGTTGTCATTTTTACGGTACCTATAGGTTTAAGAATACTAGTTGAACAAGAAATTTTAGGAAAAAACAATAAAAATGGTGTCGTTTTGTGTTTTAAAGATTTTGAGTTTCGTTCATGTATTGTACGAATTTGCAGTTTATAGCTCTCTCCGAATTTGCAATTTTTTGTGTCTCTGAATTTGCAGATTATAGCTCTCTTCGAATTTGTAATTTTTTGTTGTATCCGGATTCGCAGTCTGAGGTTCAATCTGAATTAGCAGTTTCTAGTTGTTTCCGAATTCGCAATTCTCTTATGGACCCAAATTCACAATTCTCTTAAGGACCCGAATTTGTAGTTCTCTTAAGGACCCGAATTTGCAGTTCTCTTAAGGACACGAATTTGCAGATTTTCTTAAGGACCCGAATTTGCAGTTTTCTTAAGGACACGAATTTGCAGCTTTCTTAAGGACACGAATTTGCAGCTTTCATAAGGACACGAATTTGCAGTTTTCAGTAGAACCCGAATTCGCAATTGGCTTAATCAACCGAATTTGCAACATAAACTTAAAACTCAAATTGCTTAATCTACATTATACGGTTTATTTCTTTGACTTGTAAAATCCCGTGAAACACTCACTCATTTTCCCGGTTTTGTCAAGAATTGTAAAATCCCGTATAGTTTCAAGACTTAAAACACATAAAAGACAACACCATCAAAC
>BQNB010062923.1:0-35891 GCA_026074375.1 Tanacetum coccineum
GAAACATAATCAGCAGGAACGTTACTTGAACTGCCAGCAGGAACGCCTTAATGCTATCAGCAGACGCGAACATCTCTAACAGCAGAAACGACACTTAGTCGTTTGTAATTTGTCCCAACACGCGGTTACTAGAATAAAAGGACTACTCTTACCGTCGCGGAGACGTTCACACTTTTCAACCATACGCCGCCATATTTATCTTCAACTTACGGCCGAATATGACATTCGACTTACGGCCGTATATGGCATTCGACTTACGGCCGACGGAAGACGTACTTCCGTGGCCGGGTAATGCGAATATGGCATTCGACTTACGGCCGACGAAAGACGTACTTCCGTGGCAGGGTAATGCGAATATGACATTCGACTTACGGCCGACGAAAGACGTAATTCCGTGGCCGGGAATGCAAATAAGAAAAAAGATATTGATAAAATCTTTTTATCAAATTAAAAAATATTGGTAATATCTTGTTACCAAATAAAAATACAGATAACATCTTATCAAGTTTAAAAAATATTGGTAATATCTTGTTACCAATTTAAAAAGATATGGTAATATCATGTTACCAATTTAAAAGATATGGTAATATCTTGTTACCAATTTAAAAAATATTGGTAATATCTTGTTACCTATTTAAAAAGATATGAATAAAATTTTTTTATCAAATTAAAAAATATTAGTAATATCTTGTTACCAATTTAAAAAGATATGTGAAATATCTTTATCAAATTAAAAAGTCCATTTGACAAAAATATCTTCGCAACACACGGTTTTTTGAAGGTTCATAACAAAGCATGAAAGTAAACATATTTATCTACTTAGAAAAAATAATTATGTGATATATCACAATAATTTCACCATGTCCACAGATAAAGCACTTAGCCAGTATATAATATGTGGGTAAATCCAACTAACGGATGTCTTTCATGAAGTCAAAGAATACAAAAAAAACATTTCTAGTAGAGCGGGTAGCTCGTAGGTTGATTTTCTACATATAAATAAGCGGCTTACTCGTAAAGAGTGAGAGCACGAAACAATTTTTTACGCATCGCATAATGTACAGTATGTAAAAGACAAAAATATGAAGGTTTTAGATTTACCGACTTTTGGAACGGAATTGATTTTTGCCTTTCGATGATATGAGAACACGAAACATAGTTTATTCGCCAACTTGTTAATGCATAATTTGGTCGGGCCGGTCCTGACGACTCTCCTGATGCCGTTCGTCGTCTTCCCATGCCTTGAATAGTGCTGCCAACAAAGAAGAACCGGTTAGAAGGAGACCCGAGGCCGGAGCCCGGGATCCACCCTCCGACGGTCAAGTCAGAATAGTATAAGCATGTTATATAAAGAGGTGGTAGAGAATAACATGTGTAGGTCTCTCTAGGTAGGATGATTCTACCCTTGTATATATAGTGTATGAATTATGGTTACGTAGGATGTGAGCCACCCTTTTATCGGGTTCGGCCCATTGGGTCTGACCCATTCCAGACTATACGCCCACATGCTCTAAGAACATTTGAGACGGAAATGGCCGGAGACCTGTAAGGTGATAATGTCTATGCATATGTTTTAGCCTTAGGGTTTTCGGTTTACCATATATAATAGGAAAAGAGCCACAGAAAATACGCGAAACTGAGTTTGTTACTGGATCGAACCAATTATTTGAGCAAAGATGAAATGATACATAGAGGTAAGTAACAAAATTAATGCAAATTAAATTATAAACAAGGATATAGATCAAAGAACCATGTGTTGTGATTATGACCTTATTTATTAGAGATTTATCAGGAAAATGTCGTGTAATAGCATCTTTCTTTTAAAGGAGAGTAAATTGCATAAATCGTCCTTAAAGTTTGGCTAAATTGCATGTTTTGTCCCAAACGTTACGAAAGTGCAAGGATCGTCCCTGCGGGACGATACTTGCACCAAAGGTTTCCCACATGGACGATCCTTGCACTTTCGTAACGTTTGGGACGAAACATACAATTTGGCCAAACTTTAAGGACTATTTATGCAATTTACTCTTTAAAGGAGGAGTTAATAGCGTGACTAATCGTGTTGAACCACCCGAATCAGTCTTTTTTATTCATTAGTTATTATTCGGTCCAATAGTTAGTTTCTAAATAGATTTTGTAATGAGCCCCCTTAATCATATAGATATGTCGATTAAAATTTAAAAAACAAGCAGCTTAAACAATCAACTACAACACTACAATGAATTCACTTGTGGAATTATGCTTTCTTTGATATAATTCATTCTTAATAATTATGGTGTTAGGTTGAATCATGATTTCAAAAATAAAAACCATATATACATCTATAAACCATTTTCTAATATAGTTTTATGTTAAGTTCGGCACCTTTTAACTTAAAATCTTAACTCTGCCTCTACTTTCATTTACATGGTCTGTGTTTGGTTAGGGGCTTTTAGGGGCTTATCGGGCTTGGGCTTTTAAAATAAGTCGGCTTATAAAATAAGTTTTGTTTGTCACGCGGGTTTATGAAAGGGCTTCTAAGTCATAAGTCTCTATAAGCCCAACCCCATAAAATGGGATAAAAACGTTAGCCCGAGGCTTTTGAACCACAAATTACTTATATACCATTACCCACAAAAATATCTAACATATACCAGAAATTTATTTAATTTTGTCATTTTTAGTAATTTTGAAATACCCGATTTGTGACGAGCATGTTGAGTCTACGGCGAATATTTTCTTCTCTTGTTCTATGATTAAAGATCTCATTCGTAAAGTCTCAATTTGGTGTGACATTGGTATTCACGATATTGCATCTTATGATGAGTGGTTGAATTGGATTTCGAATGTTCAGATTCGGGTGCAAGCTAAACAAGTTTTAGAAGGCATTTTCTATGTCTTGTGGTGGCAAGTTTGGAGATTTCGTAACAAGATCGTTTTTGGTTCGAGCAATACAAGAAAGGCAGGATTATATGATGAGCTAGTTTCTGTATCGTATAATTGGTGTAACCCTAGAAGTAAAAGCAAAATTAGTTGGACACATTGGTTACAAAATCCAATGTTAATCTTTATTGTAATGTTTCTAGCTTCTTGTTAGTTTTTTAATAAAATTGCCGCTCAAAAAAAAAACCCAGCCCATTAGCTAAACAAATTTTAAAAAAAAATACAAATTTCAATTTTGACTTATAATATAAGCCCTAGCTCCAGCCGCAACACAAACCTCAGCCTCAGCCTATTTCCAAAAAAAAAAGTGAACATGACTAGTTTGCATCACATTGTACGCTACATAGTAGCCCAACAGGCCAAGCTGGCCCATATCATCAATTATCATTTGTTGAATGTCAGAAACAGCATAATTGTTTTAACAACCTACTCACTCCTTGATATTATTGTTTATGTGTTGTACTTGGCAAAACATTTTACAAAAATATCAATTAAAGAGGAAAATCAAGAATCAAATGGCCTTTTGCCTTAAGGTGAGTCATGTATAAACTAAAAGGTTATGTGTTCAAATCTCGATTGACATCCGTAAATATTAAAACTAACCTGAAAGGTGAACACTACCATTAATCGAGCTTAATCTGTCCCGGATGCGTATATTTCGCGTTCCACCATTATACTTACAATGGTCTATTGTCATCAAATGAAAGGGATATTGGATCATATTGCACACCTATCATTCAATAAAATTTCATCAACCAAATCCTTATAGAATACTAGATTACAACTGAGTCTAAACACATACATTGTTAACTCGAATACTCGATTACAGTTTCATTCGTTCAATCTAGTAGTAGTGGTCGAATACTCCAATTACGACCGGTTATAGAGCCTTAGCAAATTATAAAGAACTGTAAACAAAAAGAAAACAAAAGTATATGAACCAAGGGCATGCATGATATGTTATAAATCTTTCTTATCTAATTTTTCCTTGAAAACAAATGATTGATTTGATACAAAAGTTTCTTGGACTTGTGCTTGCAATTAACTTTTGATTAAGTAAATCCAAAGGTAAATTAGCAGTAACCTAACGATAGTGAGTCATCCTGTCCTTAAATCAATACATGTCTCACTTTTTCCCTAAGTGAAACTTTCTCACTAACTTTTAACTTCATCTAATGTAACCAAGCATGTTGATTTTGAAAAAGAAGTAGTGATGCATGTCCAAGTGTTGTGAAACGGGCCATTTTATTTCTGGAGGTTCAAGACTGTGTGAAGAAAAAAGTTTCACTAAAACTAGCATTACTTGGGCTATGGGGCTTCGTTACAGGCCCAAGACCACGCAAATTGAAGCTTGCAACAAGGAGAACGTCATGGTAAATTGCCCACGGCGGTTTATGGAGCTTTCGAGCCCCAAAACGCTTCATTTTATGAGTTGTTTACGTTTTTATGTTTTTTCCCATTTTGTTGGACTTTATTTTTGCGCTAGGGTCCGGCCCGTTTTCGACTTTCTATGCCCAATAAATAGTTGTATGTGATGATGAAATAATCGGTTCAGAAATATATGAAAAGTCAAATTTTGGAAAGCATTCTTGATTATCGGTATTTGTTAAATCAACGATAGTTAAAAGAATTGCTCATGGTATTCGTGTGAACCGACGGGTTCAGTTTGTGTGTGTTTCGTATTTAGCCTACATCAACTAGGTAGCAAAGTTATATGCACGTCATGTTTGTTCTCCTTAGACCAGATGGAGTGAGTGTGACCCCTCACCGAGTGAGGCACCCCTCACCAAGTGAGCCCAAAACACCTCCTTCACCTCACGCCTGAGAGGGGCAAGAAAAATAAAAGCAAAGGTGAGTCACTCACCTCTCAGCAACCATGCATCTCTTTTGTTTTTAATATTATTAATTTTGTTTGTGAGTGTGTGCGGAGTATTTAGTTGTGTATATTTGTATAAAGTGAATATATTAATGAAAGATGAGAGGAAGGTGACCAAAGTTCAAAACGGGAGAAATGTGAGAAGAGAGAAAAAGCTGATGTTGCGCTGATATGTAAAGCGAGAGGGTGTGACCACTACCTTTATTAGCTTTGTATACATACAATTACGTATTGAAAATTTGTAAAACAAGAACATGGATGCAAAGGTTTGCATTTGGTGATGAGCACTATTTGTGCTTAAGTGGTCAACAACAAGATGAACTCACTATATACTTTATGAAGAAGAATAAAAAAGACCACTCATTCAGAAATTCTTACAACTTACGTTCCTTATCTGATTAGATAAGTGAAATGATGACCATTCAAGCATGGGAGTGAAAAAATCAATCATGCTAGTAATTTTGAATTAGGAGTGTTTTACTTTCCATTATGAGATTGGTTATCTTGTTGTTACGTTTTGAAATCGCAAATAATCATTATGATTATTGGTCGGTGTTGTCGATTATCATCGTTTTTTTTACAAAAGATTTTGATAAACAACTAACAATCTCATTTTGCTTAACTTATCATTTTGTTTCGGTTTATAGAGCAGGCTTATGACTTATGTTTCATAAGCGCACTTTTTGTGGCTTATTTCGAAACTTATATAAGTTTATTATGTCATAATAAACTTATATAAGCCGAAAAGTTTTAAAATAAGCCACAAAAGTGAGCTTATCAAACATAAGACCAAAACCAAATAAGCCATAAACTAACTATATAAACATATAGTCAAATGTGATAATGCAAGTTCTCTAGGATGCTATCTTTGGTCAAATAGTCAAACATGAAAAATGTCAATTCTTGCATATAACTTTATATATGGAAGAAAATTAAAGTGGAAAATTAATAATGGAATTGAATTATTGAGCTGCAAACTGATGGTAGAAAAAGACTAGTGCTCAAGAAATCAATACCATTTGGTCCCCATCATGGATCTATAAAGTTTGATGTTTTTTTACCAAAATCTTGAATATAACAAGACCCTACTTCGGGTTTACCCTAAAGTAAGGGTATGATCTGTCTACACTTCATATCCTAATACCTCGTTCATACGGGTGAACGGGATTGTTTGAATATAACAAGAACATTTTTTCTTTTTATTTATTACTATAGATTACACCAACAATTCACAATTCGATTACCTAAAGATTACAAGACATTTTTTTTTTATAAAAAAGATGAAAAAAATAGAATAAAATTTTATCCGCGAGACGTTCACATACCATATTGTTCTTAGCGTTTTTCGCTTGCACTTCTGTTTGTAGACCATAACTTACTCAACATTCGTTTAGGGCGATTAGGAAGTGAACAAAGTTGCTTCACCTTTGATGAATCAGCTTTCGTGATCCCTTCATGAAAATTTTCATCCAAATCGTCGTCTTCTGCCAGCTTCATTCTTAAAGTGGAAAGATTGGATTTTGGTGACTTGAAACCCGAAACACTCCATTGGTCTTCCGGTTGCACCATGCTTCTATTGGTGCTTATGGAACCTGGTGGTCTTGATGCATTATCTTGGGCGGCTAATAGTGCTTTAATGTTGCTGGGCAGGTCAGTCAGCTGACCACCTGCCATGGCTGCTCGAGCTTGTTCAAAGAAAAGGACTTGAACTACTACACGTAAAGGAAGAAGCTCGTTTTGTGCTGCGTGCATACACACTTCCATAGATAACTTCTTGCAGTCTAGTATACGACATATGCGCTTCCTTTCTGTCTTGTTGAGGTTCGGATGTGCCTGCACAATAACAAGATCAGATATAAATACGATTCACAATCACCATTAACAAAAATAAGCTCTTTTAGGTCGTTTGAGGTATATGTCTCAAACGGGGCATAAAGCCACTTAGATCAATTCCTATCTACCAAGTGCAAATGACCCATAACACGGCGTTTGACTTCAAAAGTCAATGTATATCTTTTTTCGAATATGTATTAAGTTAAAAGTAAGAATGAAAGAATATGGTTTACCTTGAGATAAATATCAATGGCTCTATAAAGATCATCATGATCCAATCTAGCAAATTCAGGAATTGTCTCAGCTAAAGCAGTGAACTTCGATAGCGGCAAATTCACATCTTTAGCAATTTCTTTTAGATAACCGTCAATAAGTCTTGCCACTTTGAGCTTTGAACTATGGGATGCTGAAGACGACCTTCTACTTTCTTGCAACAACTCGAAATCGCCATTATTTGCTGACCTTGATCTTCTATGCCTCTCAAACCGCCCTTTGACTCGTGGAGGACTTGTTGGTGGACTTTGACTTTGCAACATAAATTGCTCCAAAATGTTCAAAATGACATCAACGTCGTATACCATATCATTTGATAAACAAGGGATTAGCAAATCCGGAACCGTAGCTTCGTCCAACTGAACACCAATTCTTCTTGTTAATTCAGTTTTTGAAGAAGAAGAAGCCCGTAGAATATTGGCTGCTTTAAGTAATTTGAGCAAAAAGCTACAGGAAACTGCGGTTCGTTCCATTGGAAGCAAACTAATGATTGATTCCAAAAGCAATCGACTTTTTGAATTCGAGTGAGACTTTTCACCATTTTCTCCAATTTCAGAATTTCTTGAAATGTTTGGTAGCCATTTAGATGCGTAAATCCTCAATGCATCACCAACAAGATTTGCAGGCACTTTGCCACCCGATTTTAAAGCGATCATTGTTCTCCAATAAAGATCAATCCCCAATTCAGAAAGATCTTCAGCCCACCACCCTTTGGTCGTAGTAGTTTTACTTCCGTTGCATGACATGTCATCTCTTTCCCTCCCTCGCCTCGAATAGCTATGTGATAAACTAACCTTTAAAGGGTTAGAAAGAACTTTAGACGCTATAGCTTCAATACACCGGCTCGTGATCCCCAATTCTTCCGACCATAAATGAAATGGCTTTGTGGTTTGAAGTGTCACAATGGAATCTTTCCAACCATTGAGTATACACGAATTCAAGAAAACGTCGAGCTTGTAAACAAGATTGCCTTTTTCTACGTCTTCTGTCATTTGCAGATACTCGGCTGCACAACGAGCTGATACAATGTTGTAGGCACTGAGAGTGATAGTGATTCCATAGCAAAATTTTGCACATAACTCAAAAGATTCCGTGCCTCCCGGGAAATCTGGGAGCTGGATTATGTGATGTTGGCCTGATTCAGGGCTTTCCGAACAAAGTCTTTGTAACCTCAAACACTTCGACAAAAGCGGAAACTGTTTTTGATCCAAAAACAAAAACTAAAATTAGATCACAACATACATTAGCTAATTTCAATATTTCATACACTAAGATAAAATGTTTCTACTTGTCATACTTTTGCAGCTAACAAAGATATAAAAAAATACTTAGCATCAAACCAAAAACTAAACTGTTTTGGACTTTATTCCATTATTTGAAAAATATTATGAGAACCCTTTTTGTAGAAGTTAAGGAAGATCATAAAAATAGTAAACAAATAAATGAAATGCCATTATAAAAATGTTACCTTGTGAAGCAAATATCTTGTTGAATTGACTTGAACTACAAGATCACTAGAGACTTCAGAGGAAACTGACCTGGAGTAATACAAAAGTAATAAAATATACTCATTAAATTATATAAATTAAATATTTACAATGTAAGTTATGTAACTAACATTAATAAAAAAATACAGTATAAATCAAAAGCCGAGGTTAATGGTTCGAATCAAACAGGGAGAAAATTAATTCCCTTGTGACCACAAGGTTTACCTGCGCCGATTCCGGAATCAGTTGAGTCCCCACGTCGAGTCAAAACCCGGTTAAACAAAAAAAATACTATAAATTTGATGAACTTATATACCTTACTGAGTCTGAATTGTAGAAAGTGTCAGGCTTTGAACCAAGTTTCATAAACTTCATGGTTGACTTGTTTTTCTTCTTGTTGTTGACCTCCTAAAATTATCTTGTTTTAATGGTTCTAATGTAGCATTATTTTCATGATTAAGTGCAGTGAACTTTGCTCAATCAATCTTCACCTATATCATATGAACCAAAAACAGAACACAATTAGATAATAATTGCAAAATTCCATAAAAGCAAAATATTAAATAATACACTAAAAGAATCATATAAAATCTTCAAGATTTTGATGTTGGTTTGAGCAAAAAAAGAACATAATTATTAGAAAGTTTAAAATTGTAAAATTCCCATTTTCATAAGCTCACCAATAAAAAACATAAAAATGTGAAAATTGTTAAGAATTGAACAAAAATCATAAGAAATATTTAAAATTTGTTGTATTTAATAAAGTTGAAAATTTAAAATTTATGACTTTCAGAATTCCAATTTTTATGATCATATACCCTAAAAATTTGAACTTTATCATGAATTCCCAAAAATCTTATAAAAATATGAAGATTTTGACATGGGTCTTAAATGTTACAAACAACTAACACACCACAATCCCATATATTAAGAAAAAAAATACTAGTAAAAAAATTCAAACAAGAACCTTAAAAACTGGAACTTTATCATGAATCCCCCCAAAATCATATGAACCATAAAGAGAACATATTTTCTTTTGACATGAATTTTGCATGTTACAAAAATAAAAAAATGACACAATCCCAGAAACCATGAACCATAAAGAGAACATATTTTTTTTAAAACTTATTCTTGAAACAATCAAAATCCATATAAATAGGAACTTTGTCACACAAAAAAAAGTATCAAACAATCTTATAAAAGCTTTAATCTTCCAACATGGTAAATCAAAGATCTTAACACACAAATTTTTTTTTTAATTTTTTTTTTAAATGATCACAGAAAAAGCTTCAAGCATATTTTCTTTATGGGTTTTAAATGTTACAAAAAACTAACACAATCCCATAAATCAAATCAAAATCTTGACACACCATTTATATAATATGAACACAACAAGATTATCATGCAAGATAATAGTAAACAAAAGACACTAAACTAACAAACTTTTATAAAAGAGAATAAAGAAGGACATGAAAGTAACCTTGAAAATGGTGAAGAAGAACATTCATCAATGGCAGAGAAAATGACAGTGGAGTGTATGTGTGTGTGAGAAATAGGGCAGCGTGCATTAGCAAAATGAGGAAGAAAAGTGAGTCACACGTGCTTATCCTGCGCCTACTTTTTTCATCATACCATATTCTTTCTTGATATATATACTACTACAAATTTTTATTTTTATTTACTTAGTACTTTGTATAATTTTGTATTATACTTTTTATATATTATATGGTGTGAAAAGTTATGTTTCTTTGATTGTTTTTATGACTTTATTTGGCTTTATAACATATGATGTCAAAAAAGGGATTTCAACTTTGCATTTATCACTGTTAGATCAATTTTCTTTTTTTACAATCAACTTCTTCACCAACTTAGTGTAATAGCTGATAAATATAGATGAGAACTCTCGCGTCATTGTAGTTGCAAGTTGTATCTTTTTGTCTTGTAAAAGTGTTTGATAACAAGTTGTAGCGATTATTATAAAAAGCAAAAACAAGCACACAATTTTTAAAGCTAAACGCTATAAAACTATATGTTCTTCAATTATCGTTTCATGAGGAGCGTTTGAAAAAAAAAACCAATTTTTTTAGTATTTGACGCTAAAAAGCTAAGCGTTTTAATATGCTCCTTAAAACTCTTTACCAAACATCACGTCATGTCATTTTACATATAACAACTACACATTTTAGCATACGAGTATAGAAAAGATAAAAACTGTCTTGTTACTATCTTCTATTATTTGGTTGTCACACCAATTACACTTTCTTAATACATTTTCAATATAAGTTTGATCAACAAGTTTGTCTATAAGTTAAAAACAAAAACTATCACATTAATAAGAAGAAAATAACTATCTACACTTTTGGATTTTAAGATCAATATCTATATCTATATCGATATTATTTATAATGGAAAAACCCTCAAATGTTGAATGTTGAAAAATTAAGACAAGTATATATGGAAACTATAAACTTTTAATATCAATTTCGTTTATAACCCATCTCATTTTCATTCTTTAATCAATATTTTGAAAACCGGGTCTCTAATCGACCCGGTTGAGTCACCGGGTCACCGAGTTACCAGTTCAACCGGTTCGACCGTCGAGTCAACCCGGTTTTCTAGGGTTACCGGTTCGACCACCGTGTCAAGCCGGTCTTCCACAAAAATTAAATTTACATATATTTGGAATGATAAAAAAAAGTATATATATACATCTCGAAAACCGAGTTGACCTGGGTCACTTTAAACCTGGCCGGTCTAATTCGAAAATATAAAAACCGGTTTAATTTGACCCGTTTTTCGACTGGAACCGGTTTAATCGGTTGAACCGGCCGTCGAACCGGGTTTCAAAACATTATGTGTAATCCCAAAATCCTCAAACTTTTATTATTTTTCGTTTATAACCCATAAAAAAATTTTATCACCACAACTATCTGTCGCTATAAAATCTCGTTGTTATACACGAGTACTCGTCTAGCAATTTCTATAAGAAGAAAACATTAAGAAAATACCTACTCTCAAAATAGTATTTAATCAAATGCATCATTCAAAAGTTGTGCATACAGAAATAATTGAAGATATATACACTTAATGCATATCTTTATGTGTAGAGTCATAGTTTCACTTTTTAGTGCATTTAATATTAGATGATTTTTAACTTGGCTAAAAACTTTATTTAGTCATCAAGGTAAATGGAGAAAATTACTACATTATACCTATATATTTTGATGAAAAATTTTAGTCATTATATTATAACATAAAAATAGGCCTATAAAGGTTTAAAACTCAACATGAGTTTTGCTACATCCACAAAATTTATACAAACAAACATCCATAAATATGATTTGGCTATGTATGATTGATGAAATAAAAATGAAAAGAGAGAAATTGTAGCAAAAGTCACCAATCACATGTAATCAACTTATATTTATGGATGCTTATTTATATAAATTCTGTGGATGTAGTAAAACTCTTAAAGCATAAAGCAATGCTAGCCAAAAGTTCAATATAGACCAAATATTTGTCATAGGCCCAATGAACCAATCTTAGCCACTTATTTTTTCATCAAAAATAAAAAAAATCACTTTCCACCTTATTTTAAAAAATTAAATATCTCACACACTGTTAATCGTTACGCAAAACAAAATATATCATCGCGACGAGAATTAAATTATCTTTATATAAAGGGGCGACACTATGTACTTTCGACGAACTTTTTTTAATGATTTTATGAAGTCATATACGATTTTATGAAATCATATATGATTTTATGAAATCATATATGATTTTATGAAATCATATATGATTCGTTATACGAATCATATATGATTTTCGCAATTCGTGATTGAAACAAAATTGAAAAAAAGTTCGTTAGAATCACAAATCATATATTATGATTTTATGAAATCATATATGATTCGTTATACGAATCATATATGATTTTCGCAATTCGTAACTGAAACAAAATTGAAAAAAGGTTCATTAGTTAGAATCACAAATCATATATGATTTTATGAAATCATATATGATTTCATGAAATTTTATGAAATCATATATGATTTCATGAAATCATATATGATTCGTTATACGAATCATATATGATTTTCGCAATTCGTGATTGAAAAAAAAATCAAATTTTTTTTCCTTGAAAGTATATCGTGTCACCCGTCTACTGAAAGATAAAAAAATACTCGTCGCGGTGGTGTATTTTTTGTCGTGTGACGATTTACCGTTTGTAAGATATTTTATTTTTTTTAAAAAGGTGGAAAGTGGGTTTTTTTATTTTTGATGAAAAAATAGATGGTTGAGATTGATTCATTGAATCTATGACAAATAATTAGTCTATGTTGATCTTAACTCAGCAATCTATATCCAACCAATGTTTTAACCTTATCAAGACTGATTTGCTTTATGTATGACACCTATAGTACACAATGAGTATAGAAAAAGGAAAAATAGAACTTGGTAATATAAAAATCATAGTCTATAGTAATAAATTTTTGATGACGCATAGTTAAGTGTTATCCAAAATTATCAAAAAAGTTATTACAATTAATACAAATATATTATCAAACACCACATTAAAACATAGCCCACCACCACATATTTATTTTCTTCTTTATCAATAATAATGATGAAGTTAAGAACAAAAATACTTCAAAAATGTTAAAGGGGTCTACAATTTTTTTTTTTTACAATTTAGTAAGTAAAACAAAATACTTTTTACAAAAAATAATATTAAAAAATAATGCATGTTGATGGAAAGATAATGAAGAGAAGTGCTAAAAGGAGGAATAATAATATATTTGCAAGATTTTATATACTTTTTTTCTAATACAAGGGCCACAAAGTGGATAATTTATAGTAGCCACAACTGAAAACTCTGCCTTTGGTGTTCTTAGTTGTAACCCTTTCATGCATTTATGAATATGGGGTCAAAGGTGATAAATTTTGAGAAAATTTATTCAAAGAGAATGGTCCCTATGTTTGATATTTTCTCAAGACTTTATGAATGGTTTGTAGAAGTTTGTTTTGAGGTTGTCTAAACTGCATTTATTTGATGGTTGTATGTGTTTGTTTTTTTTTTTTTGAACGACGATATTATTGCAATAAACCACTAGAAGATCTTGTTGTTGGATGGTTGTATGTGTTTGTTAATTGTTGATGCACTTTCACACATGTTTTGTTCACTAAAAAAGGTTTGAGAAACCAAAATAAGTTCAATTAGGTTTCTTTTATCTTAGGGTTAGAAAAGACATGATATATGTGAGCTTGATGCTTTTTTGTTCGAAGCTATGGCTGCAAGTATCATATACGATTAGGGACGAGTTGGGTGTAACACGAGTTACACCTGATTTTAAGTTACGTGGTGCAAATTGTTTTTAAAATATGTCTTTTCTTGATGCGTGCACCTCCCGATTTAAGCTAATAAATTCCTTATAGTGCAGCTTTAATACTTTTAATCACAAATAAAAATTATGCAACACTCTCTAACAAATCCTAAGTCCGTCTCTGTATACAATGTGTTATGTGTATCGAAAATCCTCTAAGCTCGAATGGCTACGATTTATTGCATGATCGGAGTTGATAAAGTTGTTAAAAGTAGTAGTTAAGTTCTTATTACTTTACTTGTCTATGATTAGGTAACTTGTCAAAACTTAGACAAAGTGGTTGATAGTAGTTCACCAATGATAGCAATGTGTTGGACTTTCTTAATCCCAAATTGGCTTAATCCCAAATTGGGATCAAACAAGTAGTTTGATTCGAATTATGTATGATGTATCTATTTTGAGAAATTTACTTAGATTCTTTTGTTTGGTAAGTATCCAAATGGAAGTTTGGCCACCAATGCGTTTAATTATACCTAAATATTGTATAATAATTGGTTCTTAACACATTTAAGAAAGAGCATATACATTATATATTCCCTAAAGGACATATTGGATTTACAATAACGTCCAAGTATCATCAATTTATTAAAGCTCTATTCATAAAAAGGTGTATATTTGTGGGAACGAGTTAATCTCGAGTGTCTTTTGGCATCAACCATTCTTCACATAAAAATTAGTATGAATAAACTATGCATTGAATATGTTACAATGCATAGAAAACCCTAATTGACCCGAACCTACATATGGACTCAGACCTTATAATCTATTGGTTGATATAAACATTAGTAGTTAATAAATCAATCTCACAAAAATTAGTATGAATGAGTCTCTTCACTTTAATTTGTACCCATAGACTATTGTTTCTCTTTTGTCTATAAACTTGATGCTCCGATATAAGTTCATGTACATAGACTTCGCATAAGCTTAATGTCAGCATAGACATGACTTATAAACTTCAATTAGAGATGCTTTTAAGACGTAACGAGTACATAAAACAAAATATATGTAAAGATAAAAAAGAATCTCTACAAGTGCAAGTGGTCCGAAATGTTGTAGGATTTTGTAACATTCACCAAATGGGAATATGACCCATTCTAGTTGAAATGGTTAAATCAATGTCTACACATAAACAAACCACTATTCTGAAAATGTCAAAGTTAAAAGACAATGTGTAAGGTATTGGTTCAATCAATGTCCCAGACCGGCTCGTGTGGCTTGGACCCATACTTGGCTGGCTACATCAATTGGTGAACCCAGGTTGTCACAATTTTCTTTAATTAAATTGAAGTTATTCACACAAGTGTTCTAAAAGGATATATTGTTTGTACGGTTAAACCCAACGGTGGACACATTTGAGCAATGCTTTAAAACCTAATTTTAATAAATTCGGTTGAACCCACTCTTCAACCAGTTTTATCCCAAAACCGACTTCCGTGAACCAACCGATTCATGGTTCAGTTGTCCGGATAAACTAGGTTTTACAAATATTATGCTTGAGCAATAGGGTATGCATGCACATACCTTTAAAGCAATATCGATAATATCTCTTTTTTTTCTAACGGCAGAAATATATAGATACTAGCAAGAAGCTAGAAAAGGATTACAAAGGCTTTAAAAGCCAAGAGTTCCAACAACTAAAATTACGCCCTATATTTTTTAACCAAGAAAAATAAAAGTATGAATGGAATCAAAGAGATCACTTTTCCTCAACAAGTAAGGAAAAAGTAACACCATTGCGATAACGCCATAAGCACCATAACAAAGCCACAAAAATGACGTACACTCTATCCTTGACATCTCTAGAAGCTCACCAATCTTCGAACCATTGAAGGCAGCCAAACCAAGAAGAAAAAGAAGGCATATCTATATGGGTCCATCTTCTGACAAGACGCCAAACATCAGAAGAAAGGTCACAACCAAAGAAAACATGATCCACCACTTCTACCACATCGTTACACATCGAGCATACAATGGACAGAATATCAAGGCCTCTCAAAGATAAATTTAGTCGAGTAGAAAGCCTATCCAAAGAAAGACGCCCAACAAATATATTTACCTTACGAGGAAGAATATTAGACCATCGAGTGCATGAAGAACAAGAAGGGAGCATACAAGAGCCAATAGGAACATGCGTTGCATGAATCGAAAAAATACCGTCTCCATCAAGGGTCCATCTCCACGAGTCAGGCTCATCAAGGATCTGAACCTGACCCAAATCCGAGAGTAGGGAATCTAGAGCAGCTTCATTTCTGGAACCCTCGACTTGCTTCTTCCAATTCCAAACCCATGAATCATTTACTCTACGATCAGAGAGTAACCAGTCCTCGTTTGTATCTAAGTGAAATAATCTGTTAAACCTAGACATTAAAGTACCATTGCCATTCCAAGAATCTTTCCAAAAGCGGATAGAAAAATCATTGCCCACTTTATGACTAAGAGTATTCATCGAGAGAAGGTTACGGTTATGAAGCATTGAATAAGTCGAAATGATGGATGCCCAAACGCCATTACAGTAGCATCCCTTAAGATCAGCCCCCGCTTCCACGCCGTGAATAGCCACAATGACCTGAGCCCATAAAGAATCAGGGTTGTTAACAAGACGCCATCTCCATTTTTGGAGAAGAGCGAGATTGAAAGATTTTAGGCAACCAATATTCAGCCCACCATTTTCAAACGAAGCCATGAAATTTTCCCATTTAAGCCATGACATTTTTTTCTCTCGCCACTACCTCCTCAGAAAAAAGAGGCCCGCGTCGATTCAATGGAATTAAGAACAAATTCAGGGCATTTGAAGATTGACAAATAGTAGATCCCAAGGATTCCCAGAACTGATTTAATAAGAGTTAGAAGACCCTCAATAGATAGTGTGTTGGCTTTCTAAGAGGAGAGTCTAGCTCGAAAACGATCTACCAGAGGTTGCCAATTGGAAATGGGGTTCATGTTCGCTCCAAGAGGTAATCCGAGATAAGAAAAAGTAACTGTACCCGAGCCACACCGAGTATCACGAGCCATATCTTCAATATCTTGAGGGTTCGACCCAAGGCCGTAGACGTTGGATTTAGAAACATTGATTTTGAGGCCCGAAGCAAGATAAAACACGTGAAGAACGTAGGTGATATTAATCATGTCTTGCCTATTCCAGTCTGAAATAATCACCGCATCGTCCGCATAAAAAATATGAGATATGCTTTTGAATAAGACCCGAAGAGACCGCATTTTGTAACGCGATGTAAAGCCCTTCCATTACGATAATGAATAAGAAAGGACTTAACGGATCACCTTGTTTTAAACCTCGCTTGATAGAGAATTCACCAGTAGGACTTCCATTAATTAAAACTGAGGCTCTAGCAGAATGTAAGCAAACATTAATCCATTTGCGCCATTTGTTTCCAAAACCAAGACTTGATAACATGTGATCAAAAAACTTCCAACAAACGGTGTCGAAGCCTTTTTCAAAATCAACCTTAAAGAGCATTAAATTTCTTTTCTTCTTTTTGTACCACGACATGATCTCACTGAGCATCAAAGGACCATTAAGAATAAATCTTCCTGAAATGAAGGCAGATTGTTCTTTGCACACCACTTTATCTATAACTTTCGAGAGCCTATTTGCCAAGACTTTAGCAAAAAATTTATATTGCATACCAATCAAAGAGATTGGTCGAAAATCATTAATATGAATAGGATTAGCTAACCATTTACCCTCTAACATAAGACTAGGCGTAATAACTAAACGTAGACCGAGTCTTCACCTAAAGAAGACGCGCCTTTCTTTATTACGGTTACCCTCAGTATGTGTATTCAAACTCAAAAATACAAAACTCGGTCTTGTGGACAATCGAGTCGTGTAATGTGTGTGTGTGTGTGTTTTGATGAGGTACATTTGTGTTTAAGTGAGTTATGTTTTATTTCTTAAGTTGGTTCTCTTATTAAACTAAGAGGGTGTTTGGTTCACTGTAATGTAATGTAATCTAACGTAATTGTAATCTGAATTCCATTGTAATCCTGTTTGGTTCAATACAATCAGGGAATCGTAATTTAGATTACATTACACATGGTGTTTGGTTTCTAAATCGTAATGTAATTCACCCCAATTACATCCAATGAGAGAATTCGAATTACATGCCAAATTGGATGGAATTTTTTGAATTAAGTTGTAATTTAAGAATTTTCAATTTCAATTACTAATATCTCTAAATTATTATTATTATTAATATTATTATTATTATTATTTACTTATTTATTTAATATTTTAATTATTATTATTACTTATTTGTTATTATAATTTATTTATTTATAATTTTAATTATTATTTAGTATTATTATTTTTTTATAATTATAATTTACTTATTTATTTAATATAATAATAATAAATATTATTATTTATTTATAATTTTAATAATTATTATAATTTATTATTATTATTATTATTTATTATTACTATTATTATTACTATTTATTAAATTATTTAATATTTTTATTATAATTATTTATTATTTATTTAATATTATTATTATTATTAATTTTAAGTTTTTTTAATTTTTTTAATTTTTTTAATTACATTACATTGAGATCCAATCAAACATAGTGACAGAATACATCAATTATAATTCAACACATTCCAACTCTTTTAATTACAATTTATTCAAATTATAATTCCTTTGACAGATTACAATTTATTCCAAAACATATTGTGAAGCAAACACCCCCTAAGTTAGTAATGATGTTGTTTGTAGAGAGAGAAAGATAATGTTGTTTGTAGAGTGAGAAAGATAATGTGACACTTATGTGACGATGATAAATGTGGTCTTGAGAACCAAGGTTGCAAAATTGGTGAATCGGTAGTCAGATGGTTTACCCCCTTTTAGTTTGTATCTTGGCATGATTAATTGGGTTGGCATTTTCGACAAGTTTTGGTTGTTTCCGACAAGTTTTTGGTACTCCCAGCAAGATTTTTCTTTAAAAAAATCTTGTAATAGATATAAGCAGCAACTATAACTGATTAAACAGGTTTATGGCGATTTTTTGATATTTCCGTCAAGTTTGACCACCATTAACCGTCTTTGACCACTGTTGGCCGTCCCAGACCGATTGTTTGACCAATTTACACAAATAAAAAATATCGGTAGCCTTATAGCGCCTAAGCAACAATTAATCGGCCTTGTAAACTTTTTTTTAAACACTATTAAAAACTCTTTATTACATCCAATCTTACGCATATTTTAAGTTTTTATAACCCGAGACTTAAATCACGTATCTTGAGGTTTGCATGGCATATTTGTGTTTTGTGAGACACAATGTGGGCTAGTATGGGGAATCATTCTAATATGCTTGTATGTGGGAACCCATGCAAATGTGTTAAACCTTACGGGGATACAGTGAAAGACATGTGGGTCCATTTTTCCATTATCCCCCCATATCATTTTTCTTTCTTTCATGGTGGGTTAGTACAGTCACACGTCAGCTTCTACTGTTTTTGTTTTCATGTCAAAAGTAGAAAGTAGGTCAAAACGGTACTTTCGTTCTCTCTTTGTATTCGATCGTTAGTTACATTCTGTATAACATATTATACGTTTCGTATAAAAAAAAAAATAAAACCTTTTGTATCGTGCTGGGAGGTGATTTGTATACTTAAAAATATTGTGTTTGTTATTTATTACCTTATATGAATGAATATGAATTCTAAGTGATCTAATGACATGTGTGTATGTGTATATTATATATATTAATATATATGTATATATATATATGTATATATATATATGTAATTTATATATATGTTTATATGATCATACATGTCACGACTATAAACAATTTGAGTTTACAAATCAATTAGAGAAGTGTGTAAATCACCTCCATGCTTAAAAGTGGTGTTAAGGTGGTATAGAGGTGCGCAAATCAGTTAACCAGTTCGGTTCGGTTTGAGTCAAACAGGAACCAGTTTCAGTCAACAGGAAGCCGAAACCAGTTCGGCACGAACCTGAACCGGTTTGGAACCGGTTTGGGTATCGGTTCATGCCGAACCGGTTTGCCGGTTTGGACCCGGTTCGGTTCCGGTTAACCTGTAAAACCGGTTTGGTCAGTTTTGGTTTTTTTTTTTTTTTTTTTTTTTTTTTTTTTTTTTAAAATATAGGAAAAAAAAAAAAAACGAAATACTAAAGAATGTGATGACAAGATACGTTGCTGTTTATTTTTTCAAACATATAGGAAATACAAAATTATAGGAAATACAACATAAACGAAATACAAAATAAAACTAGTAGTATGTGTATTGTCCGTCGTCCGTGTGAATGGGACCTCCAGCTCCATCTTGGGTTTCGTTCATCTTCTGCCCCTGCTCAACATATAATCACGAGGTGGTTCTTCAAAAGAGCCGTCGCTACTAGCATCTAACGCAATTTCTTGATCGGTTAGTTGAGTGGCTTCATTCATTTGCACCTCGTCATTAAAGACACCTTCTTCAACGTCCAAGGGCAGTTCAAGTGGAGTTGTGTGCTGTCTACGCTCATGAGCGTCTAAGTGGTCCTTTAAACACATACACATCTCTAAAGACTCTGCAGTTAGTCTTGTTCTTCGGATTGACAAAATCCTACCACTTGTTGAAAATGCTGATTCAGATGCTACCGAAGAAGCTTGGACACTTAATATATCCAGGGCCATGCGGGATAGAACAGGAAACTGATTTTCCTTTGTTTTCCAAAACCCCAATAAACATAACGACTTCCTCAGTCCTTGGGTGAGTCCTCTCACAAATCTGTTTGATATATTGCTCTATACTCAGAGGACATTCTATAGGATCACCCCTTGCCTTCTTTTGTTTATGTTGGGTTAAACCGTGTACCATACGAGATAAAGGATCACGACTCTTTTGGGATGAAGAACCCTCAGCAGTTGTTGATTGAGTCTGGTGACTACCATATTTCGTATAATACATATTATACAATCCTTGGAAAGATTCATGAAAATAATCTACGGACCTAGTTGCAAACCCATCATCGGCAAACTCCAAGTCCCTACTTATATTTTCAATCAAATAGTCTACCACGGATTACATTAAAACATGGATTTAAAGCGCTGCACAGTTATTATTGGTGGACATTGTTTTCAAAATATACTTCCTAAGTTTTCTCTTTAAATCGGTTTAACATACTTGACTACACCCCCTCTCATGTTCTAATCAGATAAGTTACTAACTATGAAAAAATTTGTGCAAAAACCAATGAGATGTTGGGTAGTAAACCCTCCGACAAAACATCCGTAGCATTTTGAAACACAGCAAAAGTATTGGGTTTAACATTTCAATACGTCCCCAATATTCATCGGAATTTTTTAAACTTTACAATCTTGCTGACCAAATGTCATGAAAATGACTCACGTTATTTGCTGGTTTCAAACATTTCGAACATTTCAAAAGTGGAGTTCATCGTGTTTCAAATGTCCCAATTTGGCGAGTAACAAAGGTTTTTCTGCATTGGACTAATTTTAATATACCGTATGTTTTCTCACCACGATTTGAAAAATCTTTTAACATTGTTTGAAGCCTCTTTCATTTGATTAACTATGGGGACCTTTAAACCAGCTTACACAACCAATGTTAATATTGTGTGAACAAACGTCTTAAAATAATATCTACCCCCCATTGGTGGGTTGTATTTTAATCTTAGTTTTTATTCATGGCGATGTGTTGTGCTGGCATGTCCAAAGTAATGACAAAATTTTATCTTTCAAAACATAAACGACAAAGACTTTTTTCTAACATATTATTTTTCAAGTTTTTAACGGTGTGCTCAGACGAAAAACTTTCGAACGAAATGACCAGCTTCATAATTTGCCAGGACTAGGTTCAATCCAATGTGCGTCAACAACATGTAAGAACGGGCAAATTATGAGGAGCGGACCCATATGTCCGTGGTTAGGTTGCCCATCGTTATTTAGTTAGCAAAACCATCAATTGTTGATGGGTTTAGCCGCTAACCTTAATTTCATAGCATCACGTTTAAGGGTAGAACGACTTACATGAGTGTAGCGCGGTTGCATAGTGTTCTGGAACACTCTCGTTGTCTGTTCGTTGTCGAAGTGGTTAAATGGTAACCCTCTTTGAATCACCAAACCCGCAAATTGTTCACGTAGATAATCCGGATTGTACATGAAAACTTGCCCATCTCGGCCCATCGTCGTTTGCCCCGCTTCAGGGTTCTGATTCTGCTGAGCCTTGAGTACTTCACAATGAGGATGGTCTAATCTGATTCTTCAACGTCGTATTGGAACCAACGCAAAGAATGAAAGCAGACTTGCATTTGTGCTTTTGTATGAACGTCGTTCATATGAACATGTTGTAGTCTTTCCAACTATTGGTTTCAGATGGTTTGTGACGATTTCACGGATTTGCAGGGCACTGATGAACCAAACACGGTAGTAGCTGGAGCCAGAGGCGGATTCACTTGCCATTGAGGGGATATGTTTTTTTTTTGTCTTTTGTTTTTATTAGAATGATTGTATGAAGGATTGATAGTTGTGTAATAGTTGTAATATAAAACATCTCCCCCCCCCCTCACCCACCCCCCCCCCCATTATTTATAGATTAAGAGAAATCTGTATTCTATACAGTTTATACACAAGAAAATCCTATATGGATAAGAAAATATGATAAAGTAAATTCCCGGGACCACTTTTATTCAAAAAAAATCGGTTCGGTTCAAACGGTTCCAAAAACCGGTTCGTAAAACGGATTCCAAACCGGTGTCAAAACGGTGGAATCCAAAAATGTGCGAACGGTTTCAAACGGCGGTTTGATCCAGACCAGGAAAACCGGTTCGGTCAAAAACCGGTTTTTGACAGGTTGGTTCCTGGGTTAAAACGGTTCCGGTTCGAAACCGGTTTTATTTGTGCACCTCTAGTGGTATAGTATTAACCAAATCGATACTCTCCCACGCGTTCAACTTTACTCATCTCGCGCGATTTATTTAGATATAGGACATGTTGCTGTATGTATTATTTATTTAATATTATTATTATTATTAATTTTAAGTTTTTTTAATTTTTTTAATTTTTTTAATTACATTACATTGAGATCCAATCAAACATAGTGACAGAATACATCAATTATAATTCAACACATTCCAACTCTTTTAATTACAATTTATTCAAATTATAATTCTTTTGACAGATTACAATTTATTCCAAAGCATATTGTGAACCAAACGCCCCCTAAGTTAGTAATGATGTTGTTTGTAGAGAGAGAAAGATAATGTTGTTTGTAGAGGGAGAAAAATAATGTGACACTTATGTGACGATGATAAATGTGGTTTTGAGAACCAAAGTTGCAAAAATTGTCTGCAAAAATCGTGAATCGGTAGTCAGATGGTTTACCCCCTTTTAGTTTGTATCTTGGCATGATTAATTGGGTTGGCATTTTCGACAAGTTTTGGTTGTTTCCGACAAGTTTTTGGTATTCCCAGCAAGATTTTTCTTTAAAAAAATCTTGTAATAGATATAAGCAGCAACTATAAGTGATTAAACAGGTTTATGGAGATTTTTTGGTATTTTCGTCAAGTTTGACCACCCTTAACCGTCTTTGACCACTGTTGACCGTCCCACAGTTGACCGATTGTTTGACCAATTTACACAAATCAAAAAGATCGGTAGCCTTATAGCGCCTAAGCGACGATTCATCAGCCTTGTAAACTTTTTTTTAAACACTGTTAAAAACTCTTTATTACATCCAATCTTACGCATATTTTAAGTTTTTATAACCCGAGACTTAAAATCACGAACTCTTGATGGTTTGATAGTGGCATATTTGTAGTTATGTGAGACAAATGTGGCCTAGATGGGGATATGCTTGTATGTGGGAACCATGCACAATGTGTTAACCTAACGGGGTTACAGTGAAAGACATGTGGGTTCCATTTTCCACCGTATCATTTCTTTCTTTCATGGTGGGATAGTACAGTCACACGTCAGCTTCTACTGTTTTTGTTTTCATGTCAAAAGTAGAAAGTAGGTCAAAACGGTACTTTCGTTCTCTCTTTGTATTCGATCGTTAGTTACATTCTGTATAACATATTATACGTTTCGTATAACTTGTATCATGCTGGGAGGTGATTTGTATACTTAAAAATATTGTGTTTTGATATTTATACGCTTATATGAATGAATATGAATATAAGTGATCTAAGGTGTGTGTGTGTATATATATATATATATGTCAAGATATAACAAATTTGAGTATACAAATCAATTAGAGGAGTGTGTAAATCACCTCTATGCTTAAAAGTGGTGTTAAGGTGGTATAGTATTAACCAAATCGATACTCTCCCACGCGTTCAACTTTACTCATCTCGCGCGATTTATTTAGATATAGGACATGTTGCTGTATGTATAAATAACGAGGTGGGTTACTCGCACTTCGCCGCAGAGCGCGAGGGACTAACGCTGCAACGGACCGATAACCCCAAGGGCTATTTTGTAAATTGCTAAAAAAAAAGTTAACGTTCGTTAAGTAACGACCGACCCCAGAGACTATTTTCGTAAATTGTTAATTGTTAAAAAAAGAAGTTAAACTAACGGTCGCTACTTTACGCCGTTAGTTGGGGGAGGGGTTCTTTTGTAAATTCTTTTAAATTGAGGATAGTTTTCATAATTTGACATATAATGGAGGGGCTATTTCGTAAATACCCGAAGGGCTATTTCGTAAATACTAGCGGGTTGCGGGTGGATTTGTGGTTCGGGCGGTCGGGTTGCGGGTCGAGTAAACCGTTGGGTTGTGTGATGATGGTTTCCGGGTCGGGTGAGTGGGTACCGGATCAGGTCACCCGATGGGTCACGGGCCGGGTATCCTGATAAATGTATGTTTATTATAATTATAATATAATGTTAGTAAAAGTCAAAGAAAGAGTCACCAAAGTGTGGAAATAAAATATATTCCAATCTTTTGATCACATCTGTTTTTCAACAGTTTTCTTGTGGTGAAATGTATTAAGATATTTCAAGGGGTAAATATATGGTAGGGTTTTTGTGTTCCATGCATGCAACGCATATTCATAGTAATAAGTTCAAATCTAATAAATTTGGACATGTCAAATTCGTGCCCAAAACCTGGCCAAATCGATATGGTCGGTTGAGCACCATGGCAGCCCGACACCCGACCACTGTATAGTCTCAATCAAAGTAATCTGGTGATCGATCTCTTGCTAGCTAGCTACATTGAATTGTATTCACACAAAAAATATCAAGAAATTCAAGTCAAGGAGTCCATGGTGTTTCTACAATTGACAATACATATATGAGCATGGGGGTTCTGTGTAATCAGTGTCGATTTTGGGTCCATTGTCGCATATCCACACGGCCACGCGTAGCTATATGTGGAAACAATGGTCCAGCTAGTGTATTTGTGACTCGATGCGTCGTCGATCCACTAGGGCCATCAAAGTTTATATACTTTACATTGGTGTCTCGTCAAGATTGTAACATATTTCTATATTTTCTTACGTTTTTTTACCATTGAAACGTATTTTGAATAAGCAAACTAAATAAAGAGTGTAGTAGTTCAATGGCTGATCAATGTTGTATTTCGAGTAGATTGCAAAAATCGTCCTTGTGGTTTGGCCAAATTGCACGTTTCGTCCGTATGATTCGAAAAATTGCAGGCAACGTTTTTGTGGGGAAATTTTTGGTTCATTTTCGTCCTTGGTCAAATTGAAATGACTGAAATACTCCTTTGTTCTTTTTTTCAGATGGGTATTTCAGTCATTTCAGTTTGACCAAGGACGAAAATGAACCCAAAGTTTCCCCACAAGGACGTTGCCTGTAATTTTCGAGCCATACAGACGAAACGTGCAATTTGGCCAAACCACAAGGACGATTTTTGCAATTTACTCTTGTATTTCGTTTTACCATTCACAAATAAAAATGGAACTAGGGTGGGTTTCGAGGATCACGGGACCCACTCTTGGCTCCTGACTAAAATTAAATGACTAAATTACCTTTATAGTTACCAAAGTGAAGGGAAGACGAGGGTAGTTTAGTAATTTAACATTAGACAGTGACCAAATGTTCACTTTTAAGTTCTTCACATCGACGATGAGTGCACTTTTTTTTGGTAAAGGGTTTCTCCGATAAATTTTATTACTCCAAAAAATAATTAATTACAATGGATGAGGGTGAATCACACATGTCCGCCCGTTACATATATAGGCAAACAACTTCCTTAAAGAATGGTACACAAAATAACTAGACTACAAATGAACCAATAATTTTGAGTAAACTATTTTTTCTTGCGACCTCGTACTTTGATATCCAAATTATCACATATAGATTGAATCTTGTTAGGAGTTTTATGGCCTTCACACATATCATTATCGTATGGGTCATAGTCGTAATCAGCATTCTCATAAGTATCTCTCTATTGTTTCAGCAAACTATTAGTGCCATAACCAACCCTCACTGAATCCATAAAACATGCCATATCATTATCAACTGATTCAACTTCATCCTCAATACCATGACCATCCGGGTAATCAACCTTTTTCAGAGGTTTACCCTCATCATTCACAAGAGAAACTTTCCCATCAATAACAAGTTTTTCAAACTTATCAATTTTATTAACAATATGAGTAGTACTAGTACTACTAGTTTCCACATTCCAAAACAAGGATTCGCTGGGATTGGCCTCTTTACTAGCCAAATTTAAAGTCCCCCCATTGGTACTCAAATCAACATCATTTTCAATCGAATTAAGCACATCAAATAGGTTTGAATTACTAACCTCTTTTATAGGCTCCACATCTTTCTTCTTATTCTCGCTAGTGTTGGCATTAGGCTTTTTAGAAACAGCTTTATAAAGTTTTTTAGCTGGTTTAAATCCCACCTTCATACCAACCGGAACACCTCCAGGAGCTTAGCTAGGCTTCTTTATGTTTTTTAACACACCCATATCTATATTCTTGGGACACTCTTCCTGAACATGACCAGAAACCTTTCAACACGCACACCTGGGAGGTTTCCACTCATTCTCAACACGAATATTACATGTGTAGAAACTCTCCCCAACAAGTTTAGGCATAACCACCATAATATTATCTTTCAACTCCACATCAGCCCGAATCTTAATCAATGCTCTAGCATAGCTTGACATACCCTAAGATTGTATGCACATGTCAAATGTATAAGAGTCAAGCATCAAAGGAGTACCAAGCTTAGTAGCAATGACACTCAAAGCATCATCACTAAATGCAGTCACAAGGGATACCATGGAGTTTAACCCAAACTAAAACATTACCCACATCTTTTTTCAATAAGTTCACATCCGGATTCTACTTTTTTAGAATAAGTGAAGTATTGCGAATAAATCATAGACCATTTTTAAGCATTGCATCTAAACCATTCATAGAGCTAAACTGGAAAGAGAATATCCCGGTAGACTGGTTAAGCATTGATTTACCAGCCCATATTTACCCCAAGTGTTTCTAACATAATTAGCAACAACGGGGTAAGCCATCCGCTTTCCCAAAAAAGAAACCATATGCCATATTAGCAAACCGTTCACTAATAGCTTTGATAGACTCCACCGAAACAACCACATCAACCCCATTTCCGGCCGACGTAAATAAAGTGCAAAAATTCAAAGCCTTCCTACTCGGTTCCCCAGTAACATTAACATACGAAGTAGACATACCAGGAGTATTATCGGCCGGATTAGGTCCCATCGTAGTACCATTGTTCGCAACATTATTGATAATACCAACATCATTTATGTTCTCCTCATTCGCACTAGCATGAGAATGAATTCCATGTGCCTCAGATATGGTTATAAACGCTTTCAAACCTGTATTCACATCATTAGGAGTAGCAGAATTACTACCTAACGCCACATTAACATGCTTTCTAACCTCAACCGACTTGTTCGCCATCGAGACTTGCTTCTCCTTCACACCCCTCCTAACCCCACTCTCCCGTTGACTCAAAAACCCTCGCTCCATTCCCAATGTAATCACACCCACGCAACCAGTAGTACAACAATCACCATATCTTACTAAAAAAACATAACCAGAAGGGTTTAAGAACAATATCCACACGCAGCTTATCCTCCCACGAACACATGAATCAACATATTGATTATATAATGAAAGCACAAGATCAGATTAAAAGCAACAAAACCAAAAGAAGAAAAAATCCAAATAAACCCTAACTTTAAAAAAACGCAGCAAGTTTTAATAAATACCACAAAGAGAATAATGCCAAAAGTTGTTGTTGTGAATTATTATCAGAGTCGGTGTTGGTTGTTGACAGCCCACATCAGGTTAAGATAATCAATAGCCTAGCTAATTACCAAAGATAGTTACCGAATATCACTTGAAGTCGTGTAATCACTTTCCAAATAAGATTATTCGACCCTATGCCTGGGTTACACTAATACCTCCTTGAGAAAAAGCCAAGTGTTTGTTCTTGTTTGAGGCACCAATCAAGAACCATTCGCATTTAAGTGTTTATTGTTTTCAGTGTGTTTTTCATGCAATTGTGATCCCTATTTATATGAGAAATATTCAAAACCTAGTCAATGAAATTAATGAGAGATTAATAGCCAATTAATCTCTTTCATAATTATCCTCCATAATTTTAAAAATTAGTGGTTACATGACCAAATTAAATGTGGTCATTTAATGCAGTTAAATCTGTCACTTAAATAGGCAAAAGTTGTTACAAATATTTAATGTAGTCAAACCTGCCACTTAAATATTTGTAATCACCCATTTAATCTAACCACTAAAAGAGTCGAGGAAAATCAGTGACTTGTTGGGTGTACACTTCGTACCTCCAAATCCATTTTTAAGTATGATCGGATCCTACAATTGCATTAAATTTCCAACAATCGGTGGTTAATTGCACAAAGAACTTATTAGAATTAATTCCCGGGACGATGATATAGAATCAAAACTTATTACGATCGATCAAAAATTGAAAGGGATAAGGGACGTCGCTCACTCTTTCTCTACAACTGTTCATTAAGGGTTTTATGACGATGAGTTCACTTTCGAAAGGATAAGAACCAAACCTGCAATTTGGCCATACCAGATGAACGAATTTTGCAATTTACTCTTAAGTAGACATGGCCTAATCTAGCATGTCATAAGATTGAATCATTCAGTTTAGAGTTAACATAAAGGTTAAACCAATATTATCATTAACAATATTATGCTTGAACATTTGATTACTCAAATAACCAAACCCAATAAACACACCATGTTTGGATAAAACAAATTTATTAGATTCAATCACTTGTTTATAACTACAATTGTTCAAAACACTACTAGATACCAAATTCTTCCTTATATTAGGAACATGCAAAACATTAAACAAGGAAATAATATTTTAAAAAAAAAATATATGCTTTGCTTTATTTTTGTTTCTTTTCTTTTTGCTATTGCTGCAATGATGAAGATTAAACTCCGCTTGCTGTCGGATGTCATCATTAAAATTTATTATTTGTTTTACTACTGTTGCTTTGCTGCCGCTT
The DNA here is from genome assembly GCA_026074375.1 of Tanacetum coccineum. Classification (NCBI taxonomy): domain Eukaryota; kingdom Viridiplantae; phylum Streptophyta; class Magnoliopsida; order Asterales; family Asteraceae; genus Tanacetum; species Tanacetum coccineum. Next base: position 29,293 of record BQNB010062923.1, read on the forward strand.
TATTTTTCTTTTGCTGCTGTAGATGAAGATTTGTCTCCGCTTGCTGTCAGAGGTCTTCATCAACAAAACTTTTATTGTTTAATGTTCATTTAGTTTTCTCATCCAATCCGAGCTTTCGCGATTTCACCGCTCGAATTGCAAGGGAGTATTAGAGGATATAACGGCCCAAGCCCGATTGTAGGTTGAGTCCATTAGGGTTTTATGATTTTTAGTATGTTCCATGTAACCCTATAAATACATATCAATAATACAATACCTCTGACGGGGTTTTCAATGTTCAACATATTTTCAGAACTAAATCTAAGATCTACACAACCACGTCCATGCACCAGGGATGTTGACTCATTTCCCATATGAAGAATAAATCCATCATTCAGTGACTCATAGGTCCTGAACCAGCATCTATCTTTATACACATGCACAGTTGCTCCTAAGTCAACCCACCACGCAACATCATCATCCTGCACATAATAAGCCTCAGATACATATGTAACATAATAAGCCTGGAAAGATTTATTAAACATATTATGACCTTTCAATGAGTTGGTAAAACCATCCACTGAACCATTTGTGCCTGAACCATTGGCTTTGTTGTCAACTTTTCCACCTTTGCAATCCTTTTTCAAGTGCTCAGGTTTCCCACACTTCCAACAAGTCACTTTGGACTTTTTGTTAGGATAAGCTTTGGTGTTATCATAATGCTTACGTTTACCTTTGTTGTGATTGTACCTGGAGGAGTTGTTATGCTCTACCATATTGACAACTGAAAGACCAGCAACATTGTTGCCTTTTCACTTATCACTATCCTGCATCCTAAGGGACTCCTCAATACGCAGATGATTGCCCAACTCAACAAGAGTTAACTCCTCCTTCAAATGTTTCAAGGTGTGCTTAAAATCGTTCCAAGAATAAGAGAGTTTATCAATGATACAAGAGACTTGAATAGCCTCATCCATGTTCATTTTATGTTGTGTAAATCTTTTAAGTATACCAAGAAGTTCATTGTATTGTACCATAACTGATCTTGAATCAATCATTTTGTAATTTATGAAAATCACTAACAATGAACTTCTTACTTGAGGCATCTTCAGCCATATATTTGGTCTTCAAGGAATCTTATAGTTCTTTGAAAGATTCAACATTTTGGTAAATATCAAACAAAGAATCAGACATACCATTGAGGATTAAACCTCTGCAACATAGTCATCATTGTCCCACTTGGCCCTCTTCCTGAGTTGTTCCACGGTTGCATCATCACCACCATCTTCAGGAATAAGAGTAGTCAGCACATACACCACACTCATGCTGGAGAGCAAGAAGTGCATCTTCTTCTGCCATCTTCTAAAGTCCACCGTTTCAAACTTATCAAGCTTGGCAAAGGTTGAAGCCATGTGTTTCACAGTAGCAACAGTCATTGATCACAAAATAATCTTCTTTGATTGTTGGTTGTTGATAGCCCAGATCAGGGTGAAGATAATCAATAGCTTTGCTAATTACCAAAGATGGTTACCGGATATCACTTGAAGTCGTGTAATCAGTTTCCAAAGAAGATTATTCGACCCTATGCATGGGTTACACGAATACCTCCTTGGGATAAAACCAAGTGTTTGTTCTTGTTTGAGGCACCAATCAAGAACCCTTCGCTTTTAAGTGTTTATTGTTTTCTGTGTGTTTTTTCATGCAATTGTGATTCCTATTTATAGGGAAATACTCAAAACCTAGTCAATGGAATTAATGAGAGATTAGTGGCTAATTAATCTATTCCATAATTATCCTATATAATTTTAGGAATTAATGGTTACATGATCATATTAAATGTGGTCAGTTAATGCATCAAAACTGCCACTTAAATAGACAAAAGTTGTTATAAACATTAAATGTACTCAAGCATGTCACTTAAATGTTTGTAACCACCCATTTAATCTAACCACTAAAAGAGTCAGGGAAAATCAGTGACTTGATGGGTGTACACTTCGTACCTCCAAACTCATTTTCAAGTATGACCTGATCCCACAATTGCACTAAATTTCCAACAGTCGGTGGTTAATTACACAAAGAAAACTTATTAGAATTAATTCCCAGGACGGTGATACAGAATTAAAACTTATTACGATCGATCAAAAATTGAAAGGGATGAGGGACGTCGCTAACTGTTTCTTTACAACTGTTCATTAAGGGTTTTCTGAAGATGAGTGCACTTTCGAAAGGACAAACCTACAATTTGGCTATATCATATGAACGAATTTTTGCAATTTACTCTTTTTTTTCTAAATACGTTCGATTTAAGAATTTTTTATATTTAATTTTTCGTAAATGCATCGGCACTTTTATCCTTATTTTGTCCCTATTTACTGGTAAAGACTCGAAAGTAAACGACTTGCTAGATTATTGATATTTGATGCACACTTAATTAGCACCTCAATAATAGATGATAAATTATAACATTAGACGTCCTTGATATATAACTCTATTGTCGTGCTCCTAATTTTCGACACGCACGTTTGCTCGTTTATTTTTTTTATGTCAAACAAGATATATATATAGATCAAACTTGCCAATAAAAAGGGAATATATTGTTTAAAGTGATGTTGTGTAGCTCATAATCTTGAGTTTGGAGTTGTTAAAATTTGTAAGTATTAAGATGAACATGGGGACATATATAAAATGTCTTTATGAGATGGATTTTGGAAGCTACCTTTGTAGTATTATTTGATAGCTAGATTCATATCTTGAGCAAGTGTGTGCACCTTTATGAGTCACCTTCTACTTTTGCCTTTGTATAAATTTAGCCACACTAACTCTTTGTTTTATCAATTGCACTCTCTTTTGTGTTTTCATTTTCATGCATGATGCTTCACTCTCAAATGATAAATGTCTTTCGTTTTATCTATATGTCTAGGGTACATTTTCCTTGATGAGAAAGATACTTGTGTCGTTTCTATAGAACAGAAGAGAACACGCGCATTAACTTCTACGATTTGTTCACTTTTTCTGTGTATTCAACGGAGCTAGCTCATTTCACGATCTTGGGACAAATTAAATATGGACGAAGAATGGAAGAATCAAGAAAAGAGCCTAATCATGAACTACAAACATATCGTCAAATTGGACGCCGATTAACTATAAGTTATCATAACTAGAAAAATGGTCAAGCTATCATTTTAAAGAATTGAATAGTCTTGGTAATAACATGATATATAAATCAATATATCAAGCAATTATAAATCAATAGGAACTCATTCAATCATTACTATTGGTGTCATAAATCATTACTATTCCTATTAGATTTTATGTTCATCGCCAAATTCAGTATACCATGATTAACATAGTTGGCATGAGTACTAAATTGCATTTTCTTTTGATAGATTGGACTAAGTTGGAGGACAACATATGATAGTTGATGAATATTTAGGGGTAAAAACATATACTTATGTTTATTCCCGTTTAGGGTCAAAGATTCGCATGCAAAAACATTAGAGAGTATGATGATGAATGTGTTCGCTAATAACCTTAAAATTAACACGCTACATATATAATTGTTAATTGTTAGTGGAACGTACGTATGTATGTATATGTATATGTAAAATGTATGTCCTCACTATTATGATCGCTCTAATAACTGAAGGTAAATTGCGTAACACCATTAAAAGAAACCAAAACATCATTTAATCTTATAACTTACGTTTGACATTTTATGTACCCGTCATTAAGCTACCAACACTTTGTATGTATACCGTGTATTATTAACATTACTCCGTACATTTTATGTACCCATCGGCAAAGTAAATATTTGACCTTGACTTAAAAATGTTTTCGCCATCAAACTTATAGTGACTACATGTAGTCGCTATAAGTTATGGTCAAAGTCAAAGTTTGACCTTGACTAAACGGTTGGTTGTTGCTAAACTTATAGCGACTACATGTAGTCGTTATAAGTATGATCAAAGTCAAATATTTTGCAAATTCATGTTTTGTCGCTTAGCGGTTGCTAAAGATCAGAAAGTGATCGCTACAAGTTTTGATCAAAGACGTGGTCAAGAAAGTAAAGTTTTTGTCGTTTTGCGGACCTTTAGCAACTACATTCATAGTCGCTAAAGGTGGGGCGTCTCGAGAAGCCAAAATTGGGGTAGTATATAATAACAACTTCAATTCAATGCATTTACTAATTATACTTGATAATTCGTTGTGTTTGCATTTCAATTAACTAGATGCAACCGTAAAGATACTCGGGTCGGTTTGCAAACAACCTTAAGTGGCCACGTCAACCTCCTAAAAAAAAGAGGGGTTTACCTGGTTTGAGTCTGTGTGGCGGTGGGCTCAAACCCCATGGATTAGTCGGTCAAAAAGTCGAACCATGGTTACCCAAAAAAAAAAATACTCGGGTCGCGCTAAATGTGTACCACCTGATATTCTGTAAGGCAGAATAAATGTAACTGTAAAGGTAAAATAAAGGTATTATTGAAAGGGAAATGCTTTGTCTTTCATCATTGGTACCATGTTAAATTAGAATCATAAGAGGCTGCTCTTCGCCATGATGTACGTCTTTCGGTCTAGCAAAAGCATGGCTAAAAGGTCAATCATTTACTATCATAAACAAGTATACTTATATATTTAGTATGCGAAAATGTGGTTGTTGCGGGTCAGATTCACATTGCTTGTGTATAAAGACCAATACAACATGATTTTCTGTAGCAGAATCCGGTTTTGTATAATCCAACTTGAAGCGTTTAACGCGAACATGTGATTAAAAAAGACCGGTTGTAACTTGTACTCAAAACAGATAGTCAAGTAAGTGAGGTAGATTAATGCTGTGAAAATTAGGTACGTAAAATTATTGCATGCACTGTTTTATAAGTTGTTAACATATCAATTTCAAGTTCATTTCTCATTTAGACTATGCCAAGTAAAATAATCTCATAACAACTTAACAAGAGTTTGAACAGAATAAAGGTGGTTTAAGATGCTAGCTATAATATATATATTACATATATAAATTTGAGTTTTGGTCATAAAATAGCAACGAAGTTTTTTCAAATATACTGATTTAGTAAATGAACTAAAAAGTGTTCCATTTCTAATACAGATTTTCATGTTTTGTTCTAAATCGGTTGTGTTTACTTTCCTTGCTCTCGTGCGATATATTAATATACACACGATTATAAATTATGTAATTAGTTGTCGTAGTAAAATATTGCAATGGTTGACTATCTTGTTTAGATCCCTCCGAAGGTCGGACGCGACTCTTTTGTTGACCCGTCACAAAAGAAAAGCACGTGTTAGTCTCGCCTTAAAGTTGATCGTAAGACTAAGCTCCGTAATGAGAATGAGTTAATGTGAACCGAAAGGACAAGATCGTCCCGTGACGGGAGACAAGTGTCGCTCGGTCATATACGTCAGTCTAAAAACTACTCGTATAAGTTATAACTCCACTACAAATTTGTGTTTTTATCAAAGGTGGAATATATTTTTCTTCTAAATTAATGGAGAGACAAGAAAATCTCAATCTACTTTTTGTTAATAAACTTTTTGACTGACACAAGATACCACTTGTATTATGCAATTACTAAACGTGAAGCTTTTAAGTTATAGTATGATTCTTAATACTATTAAATATTGATGATTAGCAGCCTGCAAATGAATCATTCATGTCTTTTTTTTTCTTCGATTACATTAAGGTACATATTTTCTCATGCTTTGCCTTGTCATCATAATTCTTTCTCACTTTCTCCCATCAAGGATGATTAGTGTATTAAGGTATCGAATATTCACAAGATATAATCTCATTTGTTTAGATTATTAGAAAGTGGTTGATTTTGTCTATTAACACGCCTTTGAGTACCTTTTTACAGCGTAAACACGTAGTTGACCTAGAAACGGTTTGGATTTTATCCTAACTCCCGTTGAGATAGCTGAAATGCGCGCCTGAGTGCATGAAGTCAGAATTACTACGTCGGTTTAGACCATTTTGAGAATGCAAAGGTTTCTCGAGGGTAAATATGAAATAACTATGGTCTTAGACCTCTCGTTATATGTTATTACGCACAAGCTTGTTGCTAAAAATAATACTACAAATAGTCTTGCAAAGTTTTAACTGAAATGACTCATCTCAAAACTCTAGGATGGACCTAGAGTTAAAAGTAACCGGATGCATAATTTCTTTTTATTGTGGTACAAGGAAAAAATACGATTTTCAGTTAAAACGATTTGGTTATATGAAAATTAAATTCAGTACTACGCAAAATCTATCTGAATCCCCGAGTTCAGGCCTAAGTTTTGGGCTTCTTTCAAATTTTAGTAGAGAATGTCATATTTCAAAACCTCGCTTTAGGCATTCCAAAAACTTCTATTTATAGAAATTTAATCATTTACCAAGGTGGCAAATCAAACGTATCAGGCTACCGTTTCAAACAGGCTCGAGCCCGAACGGACACTGTAGGTTCCTAATTTCACACACTTATGATCTTAGAGAGAGAAAGTTAGTGAGAGAGAGATGGATGGAGAGAAGAAGGAAAAACACACTTTGATGTGTGTGTCAAATGATTTCTTTCAAAACCCTCTCCATGTGTGAAGAAGGTTTAAATATGTCTTACAAAATGCCT